>CM067377.1:210355952-210363452 GCA_034510155.1 Eucriotettix oculatus | reverse complement strand
TGCCTTTTTGTCTCCCCACCTAATACCCACCCAACTCCAACATACGGGCCGCCACCCCCCGGCGTTGCACCCCCCTAATCCCACACCACCACCCAGCCAAAACCACCAGCCATCCATAACAAACCACCACCGCCCACCGCAGCAAACAACAATCAACACACGACAACGCATAAATGCCGTTAAGCACATTGTAAAATACAAACAAGAATAAAACGTGGGGAACCGCAAAAAAAAAAAAAGCATACCTAAAAAAACATTCCTACTCCCCAGCATAAATGTGAGCCTACATCTAAACCGCTACCCAGCTCTTTTTACCCATTCCACCCTAATCACCATCATTTTCGTCGTACACTCCACCTAGCAAAGTCCCCCCCCGCCCCCCCCCCCCCCCGTCCCACCCCCTCCTTCCCGACACTCCAAATCCCCTCTACCACGCATCTGAGCTCGACTAACACCAAAGCAACATCCCCGTTAAATACAACAGACAGAATGCACAACTGCAGAACAGCACTCATCGCTCCTTCCCAACCCCCCCTGCCCGCCCCACCCAGCTCCTTCGTCCCCGCTCGTGGCCAAGCCACCTCCCCTTCCCGTGCGGGCCACCCTCCCCCACCCTTCCGACCCCCCGTTCGACTATCCGCACCCCGAGTACCCGCCCCGACCCCCCCTTCCCCCCACCTTCCCACACACCATCCTCCCTCCCGCCCCGCCGCCCTCCGCCCACCTTACCCCCACCCCTCCTGCAGCTGTCCAACGCATTTCGCTTTGATGTGGGTGTTTAAACATATCGCCTACTTCCCTCCCCCCAATGAAGTGCCAACACCTCCCCCCCTCCCCCACACCCGTCGGCTACTCCCTCCCTGGGCCACCCACCCCCACCACCACCCCTAAAATGGCGATTTGTTTCGTATGTCTTCTCCTCTTAGAAGTCTGCTTTTCCATATCTTGCTATTTGCTTCTCTTTTCATTTTTTCGGATCTTCGAAGGGATGGCTGTTGCCCGCCGTCCCAACTCCCCTCCCCCCACCCCCCCAAAAAAAAAAAAAAAAAGATGAAAAACCCAAAATTTAAAAGATTAAACGTCTCAATAAAAAATAAAAACCACAAGACAAATAAAAGACCCGAAAATACCCCCTACCGCCACCCCACCACCCAACCGTCACACTTGCCTAGTCCATAATCAGCACGACTAGCACATCTCTAAGACCCCAAGACAATCGCTGCCTTCGCACTTTCCCCCCACAAACCCACGAGAACTCACACCAAAAAAAAAAAAAAATAAAGAAAGGATAAAAAAAGAAAAAAAAAAGAAAAAAAACCCTACAAAGAGAAAATAAAAAAACACCTTTTTCCGACTTACCTCTTGCTTAAATTCCCACTTGAGCAGCTCGCGCGGCGCCTAACCCCACTCAGCCCTTCCTGCGACTGCGTGATCCGTCTTGTATGCCAGTCTCGACGGTCCGTGCTTCGGGGAGTAGGGTGTCTTCTACCTTGTGTGTTGTTTGGTTGTCTTGTTTGTGGGGTGTTGGTGTTTTTTTGTTTTAGCCGTTTTAGTTTTATATTGTTGGTGTTGGTATTCTAATCCTGCTACGATCACCCAAAAAACAAAAAGATCGGATTCACTGAGCTCTGTTTTTAATCTTTGGGTTTTCTTACGTCGGACCGAACCCCCCCTCTCCTAGAGACGATGTAAGAGCTGGATCCTCCCGACCAGCGGCTTCCCCCCGTCCATAAGAAATGGTGGCCCGCTGTTGCGCGAAAAACGGGGGTGGTGGTGGTAATGTAGTGGTTGTGGTGGTTGGGGTGGGGGAGAGAAAAAAAAATAAGATTATTCGATCTCCCCCTGTTTGGAATCGTATACTCCTTCCGGCCTTGCCAATAAAAACAATATAAGGAAATTAGATCACCGTGCCCCACCCCATCTTGCGTCCGAATATAAATGGAGTCAAATAACAACCCATCGGATGAGATCACCTCACGTAACGGTGCAAAAACATCGGACAGGAACGACTCCATGAAACAAGCATCTGTCATTAGAGAGAGTTGGTAAGGAGAATGAGACAAAAATTTGAAATGTACATGATTTTAAGAAGCTAGTTATCCTAACGCACAAAGCAATTCAGCTCCCCTTATATTATTTATTTTTTTTATTTTTGTTGGGGGGGATGGGAAAGCGTATGCGTGTGTGTTTGTTTTGCAACTGCCCCTTCTCAACCCCTGCTATATTTGACCGACTGACCGGCACGTCTCAATAGGCGTTGCCCATTATATCAACGAACACCGCCCTTGTAATTCCATATTCAAAGCTTAGACCCCTCCGATGACTAATAATATAATTATCTCTGTTTAGTGGTAGGGATTGCAGGAGACTATTGTGATGATACACCGCCAAAAGGGGGGGCTCAAATAAAATACGGAAGGTCGCAGTTAGATGTCGATAAGATATCTGCGTAGCCAACGCGGACGTGAATTTATAGTGAAAAGATCACAGACGGCGTCTAAATTGGGGGGTGGGGGGGTAAATTCCATCCCGATCGCCGGAGCCCGGCCAACGGCCCGTTGTTAAACACAAACAGTTGGAAACGCCAGTGGTGGGCGGGGGAGGTGCGGGGGGCGAATAATGTAGTCCTTCTAAAAGGACAGACACGGAGAAAGGTTCTGCCGTGTCAGTGCCTGTTTTGTTGCGCGGATTCCATAAAAAAAATAGAACGCAATAGAAAATAGGAGAAGCCAACGTTTTGAGGGTGATAATGAAACCAGTAAAAATTCCCTTAAAATATTACATAGAGAGTGGAATTTAAAGAAAAAAAGAGAGGGTAGTCCAAGGTGTGAGACTAGTGATGTCACCCGGCTATAGCTTTTAAAAAAAGGATCCATACCCTTGCGGAAAATCCCACCATTAAAACATAATCACCGATAGAAAATTCTGCATCAGGTAGATCAACAAAGGTCAAACACCAACCCTCAAAAGAATTTTTTACATTATAAAATATGATATCGAAGCGCAAGTTTATTAAAATATTTTGACCGCACAGTCATGCATTCCCGTCAAGACCAATTAAATTTGAATTTAATTTTAAACAAAAATTACCTCAATCTTTTTTTTTATAAGGTTAAGGGGCTGTCTCAATGTCGTTAAATAATTTTCATGTAATGTAATGGTTGTTGTTTGTTGTTGATGTGGTTATATCATGTAGGTCCTATAAATAATAAGCTGGTCTAGGAGATCTATCTTACGTAAAACGTTTTTTCACCCCAACCAATTTCATCATAAACGACACTAGCCCCCCCACGCCAAGAACCAACATTCCTTCCTAATCTGCTTAGCGTATACCATCCTTTCGCCCCCCATCCACCCTCTTCTGTACTTATTTCTTATCCTTTTACCGCCCTTCACCAGCCGACCACATTCCCTCTAAATTCTAATATGTTAATATTAGAAGACACTCCGTCTCACCACCCACCTGCGTGTCATAAAAAAAACAAAAAACAATGGCCTTGATTAAATCAAAAAATTCTAATCCCCATTCCTACCTCTTACGAAAGTCCAAACCGTCCCTCCATATTTGTTCACTGCCCGATCAAGAGACCACTTTAACGAAAAGAATAATCTACTTGGGGCGCACACAGGCTAATCGCCGGTTGCTGTAGCAAGGCGAACTTCCCCCCTATTCCTGTTTTCCACATATTTCAAACCTTCTCGGTTACTGAATGATTTAATTTAAATATATATTAATCCCTCGCCAACACAATAATCAAAAGTTTCTATTTTTTATTATTATTATTTTTTTCTCCTTTTCCTTTTCCCGAAGCTCCTATAATCGTCCACGTTTCGCACTGCAAAACCACCAAAAAAATACATACTAAAAAAAATATTGATTTTTTGTTTTTTTTTTTTTGTTTTGTTTGTTTTTGTTTTTTTTTTTTTTGAATTTTTAGCGAACGTTTTCCCCCCCCTAATATTCACATCTTATAAAACATATAAACCAAAACGTAATAAACAGAACACCCACCAGAAAAAACCCCCCACTCTTTTTTTTTTTATTACCTTCGCACCTTTTTTTTTTTTTTTTTTATCGGGGCTCTTTTCTTTTTTTTTTTTTTTTTCGCAGGGGAAGCCTTCCATTGCTTGCTATCCTGTGCTAAATCCTACGCATAACTCAACTTATTACGTCTTACCCAAGCAGCGCACAAATTCCACGACTCCCCCCCCTCAAAAAACCTTCCCCTCTAAATATCTCTTCTTGATCTCTTATAAGATGGGCTTTCGCATTAATATCCCATTCTCCTTAACTTTGACCGTTCCCAATCTAAAAAAAGGAACGAAGCCTTTGTTTTATGTTTTATCTCTTATCGCACTTTGTTTTCCCCCCCAATAGCCAAGATCTAACAGAGCTCCATTAATCCCCAGTGTTTTCACCTCTTTCTTCTCCCTATTTTTCCCCCTTTCTACTTCCCCCCCCCCCGATTCTCCTCACGTCCCGCCTCCTCCCCTCCCATTAAAACCAAAAAAAAAAAACCTCATATAATTGAACTCTTTTACCCTTCTACCCTTCTTCTTCTATATTCGTTCTCATTTCACTCCTGTATATCTCTTTCCTTCGCTTCTCTCCAGTAGGATTCACCGTTCGATGCCAATTTAAACTTTATGGTTTCACAAGTCTTCACTTATGTTCCTTCTCCTGATCTACCACGTTTATCTTTTCCCTTACCTTTTTCTTTCCTTCTTCATCTTTTCTTTTCTTTTGTCTTCCGCTTCTTAATCTTTTCTTTCTGCTTGTCTGAACCCACGAGCTCCTTCTTCCACCTGGAGAATACCCTATAACTGTTGCAATAATTATCATCAATATGCATCTTCGGCATCTTTCTCGGCAAGACGAAGCGAAAATAAAAAGAAAAATGAGTGCGTGGCGTTGGGGTGATAGTGAAGAGGTATAGTTTTAAAAAAAAAATAGTTCTTCCTTCTCTACGTCTGATCTGTGGCAGTTCACAGGGCATCTTTTGGATTTTCCATTTTTATTATTATTCTTTCTTTTTCTTCTTGTTTTTTTCTCCCAACATATGGGGTTCCGTTTTGAAAAAAAATAAAATAAAAGAAAAAATAAAAAAAAAAAAAGGTTTAAAAAATAAAAAATTAAATAAAAATATAAATAAAGAAAAAAAAATAATATAAAAATAAAAAATTAATTAAAAAAAAAAAAAAAAAAAAAAAAAAAAAAAAATAAGAAAGTAAATGCTCTTTAAATTTTCTAAGAAATTAAAGATAAAAAAAAAAGGTGTTAAAAAAATAAATAAAGGGGTGCATTAAGAAAAGAAAAAAATAAAAAGATTTAAAATAAATTTAAAAAAATATTAATTATATTTTCCTCAGAAAAAAAAAAGGGGATAGAGAATTTATCTTAAAGTAAAGAATTTCCCATTAAAAAAAAAATTTCTTCTTTCGATTTCTTCATTCTTTTCTTCATCTAAAAAATTTCTATCACCTATAGCAGAAGTTTGAAATTTTATCCCCTCCTCATTCTTCTCCTTTTTTTTTTTTTTTTTCCCTTTATGTTCCCGATATTTCTCGATTTGATAAAGAAAGAAAGTAGAGTGTTTTTGTTTAATTATTTTTCTTTTTTAATTTTGATAATACATTTCTTTTTTCCATATTTTCTTAAATTAAATTTTTTTATTGTAATATTGAAATTTTTTTAAATTTTCCTTCGTCTTTTATCTTTTCGTCAATTCCTTATTCTTTTTTTCTATTTCTGTCTTTTCTTTTCTTCCTTAAATTATTTAATTATATTTCTTATCTTTTCCTCCTTTTATTTTTATATTTTTTTATTATTTCTTACTTAATTTTTCTATTTCTATCTTACCTCGGCGGAGCCTTATGTCAGTTTTTTGTAGTATCCGGGGCCCTTTTTCTCCTTTTTTTTCATTTTCCCATATGATTCCTATTTAAAAAAAAAAAAAATAAAAAAAAAAAAAAAAAAATAAATAAATATAAAAAAAAAAAAAACAAAAATTAAAAAATAAAAAAAAATACTAAAAAAGTAATAGTGTTTATTATTAATTAAATTTTTAAAATTATATATAAATATAATCATTATCTATTTTTTTATGATTTGTATGTTTTATTTTAAAATTATTTCTGTTAGATTTTAATTATTTTATTTTTTATTTTTATTTTATTATTATAATAGAAAATTTTGATTATTTATAATATATATCTCATATTTTTTACAGAAAAAAAAAAAAAAAAACCGCAGAATAAAAAGAAAAAAAAACCCCCATGGCAGCAAAAAAAAAACATAAACATAACATAAACAATTACAACCCAAATAATAAAAAAACGAGACCAAAAAGGTGAAGCATAAAGTGAAAGCAAAACACAAATAAGAGCACGAAAAAAAACACAAACATACCAAACACCCCCTAAGTAACAAACAAACTACACGAAAGGACAAAATTTCGCATCCCGACCAGACGGCGACCCACGTCTTAGTCAATCCTGTAAATGAGTCGATGGAACCAAAAAAAAAAAGAAAAAAAAATAAAAGAAAAATAGAAAAAAAAAAAAAAAAAAATAAGAAAAAAAAAAAAAAAAAAAAAAAAGAAAAAAAAAAAATAAAAAAATAAAAAACAAAAAAAATAAATAAAAAAAAAAAAAAAAAAAAAAAATAAAAAAAAAAAAAAGAAAAAAAAAAAGAAATTAAAAAAAAAAAAAAAAAGAAATTATAAAAAAGAAAAAAAAAAAAAAAAAAAAAAAGAAAAAAAAAAAAAAAACAAAGAAAAAAAAAAAAAAAAAAAAATAAAAAAAAGAAAAAACCGTCTCAGCATGGACATCTAAAACAAGAGAGGGGCACGCAACCTTAAAAACCCACCCTCCCCCTCCCCCCCCCCCCCCCACCCCCCCCCCCAAAACCCCCCCCCCGCCATCCCCGCCTCCCTCCGCCCCCCCCTCTCCCCCCCCCCCCCCCCCCCCGCACCCCCCCCACCCCCCCCTCCTCCCGACCCTTCCCCCTATAAAACCTGCCAGCACCATGTTCCCCCGCAAAACCTCGGCAACCTCACCCACCCCGCCGCCGTCCCTAAAACCCACCTCTCACACCCCACACCGCCCTCGCCCTTCCTCCTCGCTCCAGCCCCTTAACAGGACCCATCACTTACCTGCGCCCCCCTCTCCCCCCCCACCCCCAAAACAAATATCGTATCCCCAGAATTCATGAACAAAAAACACAAACAACCAACAATAGAAACATAACCAACATCAAGACGCAAAACCAAGCAAATACTAACGCCCGCCCCAGTTACACACCGCGACAAACAACAAGCTCCCAAGGTTGCCGTATAATCCTCCCAAACCGCACAACCCAACCACCCCCCAAAGAATAAATACCCAAAAAAAACCCCACTATACAACATAAAACCCTTTATTGAACCGAAAAAAAAGTCACCGTATTCCCCCGCCCACCAACCAACCAAACCCCACACCCACCCCACCACACCCTAACCC
>CM067377.1:210345952-210350952 GCA_034510155.1 Eucriotettix oculatus | reverse complement strand
CGCTGCACTACACAGCCCTCATACAAACCCTGCCTAAAAAATAGTGCAATTTTCTATTTTTCTTCTTCTCCCATTTCTTTTCTATATTCACTTTGTTTATATTCTTTTCAGACGGTTTTTTATCTTAATTTAGTTATTTATTTATTGTTACTTTTGAGTTGTTTTTAAATTTATTCTCTCTCTACTTTTAATTTCATCCGTTGTCAACTTGTTCTACTTTTTTTTATTGCATTCTTTTTCTTCCCTTTTCTCCTTGGGTTGCAGGTCTTATCCCATCGGAGAGGTGGGTAAAGGGAGGGAAGAGTTATTGACAAATTGCCACGAAAACACATGTGTTGTCCTTACTGATGAATTTTTCCCTTTTCGCCCCCCAATTCACTCGATTTAAAAAACAAAAAATAAACAAAAAAAAAAAAAAAAAAAGAAAAAAAATGAAATAAAAAAAAAAACAAAAACAAAAAAAACAGTTAGTTAATAAGAAAAAAAAAAAAAAAAAAAAAAAAAAAAACAATAAAATAAGAAAGAAAGAAAAAAAAAAATACAAAAGATTAAAAAAAAAAAAAAATAAACACCTACGCGCCACCGGCACCATCTCAAGCACTTTCTACCCATATTCAAGCTTGTCAAACCTCACTACCAAAAAGCTATAGGTATCCAAGAAGCCGCCCGACCGACTACAACTGTACTTTTTCTTTTAAGGTGCTTGGTGGCCCGCTACACTTCATCCCTAACTGCCGCCTGGCGCTGGTTTACTTTTGATTTCCCTTTAGTACCGCTGTACTTACTCGCTCGCTCGTCCTATCTTCTCTTTCGCTAAACTGTCGCTGCTTATTTCGTCTGCGATTCTGAGACCGGTATTTCGGTCTTCTGTCACGTACGGATTTCGGTGGGTGTGGTGGTGTGGTTACGACCTACGTTGTTTCTGCGTCGGTTTGGTTTCTGGTCATAATACTTGCCTCGGTTGTGAGATTTTTTGTTATTGTGTTTGTGGACTCTCGGATAGTCTTTTGTCTGCTGATGCATGTTGGTCTGGGTTTTTTTGACATTCCGTTTGTCTAGTTACGATGGGAGGCAGCAGGGCTTATGCTTTGTTTCCGGCGTTATACGAGACCTGTTTCCCTCCTTCTCACTGAACCTATGTATTTCTTTCAGTCGTCTTATCCCAGACAATAGTTGTTAGCCACACGATTGCTCCCCTTGGTAGCCATGTAAGGGCACGGGAGGGATTCCCCATTACGCAGCACCTTGGATGCTTAGTATCGCTAATTGCAGGCGTTACCGGAGTATCGGGAAGGTCGTTGACCCCCTTTCGCAGTCTCCATATCAAAAAGGAGAACCGACGTTATCGACAACAAGTACACCAAGCCATGGCTACCATAAACAAGGGACTAAGCTTAGGTTGAAGTACTCAGTATCGGCACCACGTCAGCGGTCAAAGTATTAAACACCGATATGTCTCGACTGGTGGCACACCTGTACATGCGAAGCTCGGGCTCGGATGAAACGTAGTCTGCATATATTTTGTGTCTGAGATGGGCAGGTCATGTGTGGAGTATTAGCGGGTGTGTAGGGTGAGCAACTAGGCTGTACAGTTTGTGAGGGCCACATCCCAACACATACAAAAATAGGGTGAAGTTACGGAAAGACAATGGCCTAATTGTTTTTCTTTTCTTTCCTCTATTCTGTTTTTTAATTTCACTCCCCTTTTACAGAACAAACTCGCCTGTTTCTTTTTTCACCCTTATCTTTTTACGCACCGCTTTCTTTATCTTTCTAAATATCGATTACAAGTTATCGGCATTACTCCTATGATAAATTCTATATTGACTTTTAGCGCGAAACCTCAGACCTTTCTATTGTCGTTCTTTTGTTTATATTTTTTCTCCTTTTTTTTTTTTGTTCACCCTCATTCCCGCTTGATCATTTTTGTATATTTTCCTGTCCTTTCGACGGATGACATAAACACGGCGCCAACTTGAATCGCTTTTTATCTCTCTTTTTTTAGATCTTTTTTCCTGGCGTTTTTTTATCTTATTTTTACTGTTTCTTTTCTTTCTTACCTTTCCTATTTTTTATTTATTTTTTTCCCCTAGAGCCATTGTTTTATTTCTCCCCTCTATTCGGCTTGTTTTTTTTTCCTTTTTATTTTGGAGATCAAACTCCTTATTTTATCCCATTTTAGTGTGTTTGATGTTTTTAACGTGCCTTTTTTTCGCTCTTTTTCGCCTCCCCTTTTACCCCCATCACTTTCCCTCATTCGCCCACCAATTTCGCACCATTGCTTATCTACCCTTTACACCGCTTTACCTGTTTCCCGCCTTCTCCCCTTTTCAACCATTTTTCACTATCTGGATAATAGAAAGAATTCACTTTTTTATCTTTCTACCTTTTTTTCAGTTTTTCCAATTATTCTCCTTTTTTCTCCTTTTATTGCTTCTCTCCTTTCTTCCTTTCCGTTATTTTTGTTCTACCAGTTTTTGTTTTATTCTCATTATATTTTACGAAAGTACTTCTTACATTGCCACAACTCCTTGTCGACACAGGCCCATTTTGTCATTTTTCTTGTTTCCTTCATTAGATTTAATGTCGGGCCTGCTTAAAATTCATCAAGCGTTCCTTAATCCCCTCTGCATGCATTCCCTCCCTTTCAGTGATAAACAATGAAATAAAATCATCCCCTAATTTTCGCCATCTCCCGATGAACTTTTGTCCCGTAGCTTGATCCCCCCCCCCTTGATTCCGTTCCCCCCCCCCCCTGTCCTGCATTTTTGCCCTCTATTTATCCCCCCTCCCTTGACCATGTCCTCTTGTATTTGGTTCCCCCCGTGCTTATCTTCACTTTAATTGCATTTCCCCCCCCCCCCTTCTGTTTGGTTATTAGTTCCATCGTTGAAAGAATCCCCCCACCCCCACGCACTTTTTTCCCTTGATCCTTTCCCCCCCCCCCTGTTATCCCGCCCCCCCCCTGGTTCCTGTCCCTTTTTTTTCTGTTTTTTTATTTTTTTTTTTCCTCTCCATCTATTTTTTTTTTTTTTTGTCCGTTAGCCATCCGCCTATTTATGATGTTGTCTCCCCCCCCTTTCCCTTTTTTTTTTTTTTTTTTTTCTCCTCCCTCACCTTTACTCTGGTCCAAGTTCCTTCGTAGGTTCTACTTTCTGGATTTTTTGCTCCTTTTCTAATTACTGTACTTAAAATTTTTTGCAGCCTAGAACCTATAATGCTGCCGATCGAAAAAGAATATGCACGGAAAGTCATTTATAAGGTGAAGAGTGCGCAATACATATTGAATCCAATATCGAGGTGAAAGTCTCTGTTGGAGGATCAACGGGCGGCCCCCCCTATTTTTTTGCTCTATAACGCCACCCCCGCACCCTAGTCCTGGAGTACCTTATTAAATCGAGAAACTCCTAAGGAAGATCCACATAAAGCTATCCCCTCCAATATTCGACCCCCCCCCTGGCCCCGTAGAATCCCCCTACGATACTCCTCATACATTTTCAAACCTTGCCCCCCCCCACATCGCCAACCCCTACTTCGCTTACAACATCACAGGCACCAAAATGCGCCAACAAGGTCTGCCTGCCACGGTCGGCTATGCCCATAGTACCGGATACACACGAACTACAAAACTAGTAAAAGACTAGCATGTATAAAAAAATCACCCTACCCCCACGTCCCTCTGCGCTCTAATCATCTCCGCGTCCCCCCCGCCCACCCTCCCACACCCCTGACACTGGGCCGCCAATCACACCCTTCCCAGCAGACCTCCACCACCATCTTCCAGTGCGATACCACCCCTTCCCCAGTACAAGCTCCCAACACCCCCCCCAAAAAACGAGATCTATCCACTATAACCCCACCCAAGTACCTACGCCCGCCAGTTCTGGAGTCCTATTCCATCCACACAGCACATAACTCACGAATACACAATAACGTTACTAATAGAGCGTATCTAATCACAAACAAACTTATCTCACTACTACTAAATGCTCAACCTTCCACGCGATCTCGCGAGCACAACAAACTGACCTATAATACTGAAGCACACATGAGAACCCTCAGCCCCCGAAACCTCCTATAACTATCACTCTAAAGCCCCAAGACCACTATAAAACCTGACAATTAAACCCGAAATCCACCACCACACCACAAAACAAACCATTCACGACACAAACCCCATAGGAGTTCTGCTGCCATCGTAGAAACAATATCTCTCAGCAGTTACAATAAGAACACCATAACAACTCAAACAACACTAAGAAACTGCACTCACCTATCTCTTCTGTCTAACTAAACTAAGTCAAAAAATAAATAACTCGTCCACAGAAACTAAACTGTCTCCTTCTTCTCCAATCTTATACTAACTACAACTCGATATCTACTTGTTAAACGAGAGGAATCATACCAAACTGGAAACTTACCTAATACCATTTACTTCTTCCGCTCAATTAAATATCTCACTCAAAACACTACCCATTAACAAAAACATATACAAGGGAAAGACTACATTATCTCTTAGAACTGAACAATATATATAAACTATACATTTGGCTGGCTCTCACACCTATCTAGCTCTCTCGTTGACTGAAACCGGAACATTCCATTACATCCGATGCTACTCTAAACTTTACTAACTCGTCAGACTGTTTCTCATGAACTACTCTCTGACTGACATAGTATAAGGATCCTCAATTAACCTAACCCTTAACATCAGCTCTGCAATGCATCCGCGCCCCTCCCCACCCCGCCCACCCGCCCCGCCGCATGACAGTGGCCCCCCCCACTCCCATATCCCCCGCGGCACCCCGCCCTTCATCAAGCCGCAAGCAGTACCAGGAAGTCACCAACAACCGAGGGTGAAGACAAAGCGAACGTCAAGCACAGTCTATATGGTACTCCGACACAGACATCGTACGACGACAGTGTGATGCTGCACATCCCTCCCCACCCTGCCACAGCCACTACCCGCCCCCGACAATAGAACACCCCCCCAGCCCCCC
>CM067377.1:210217179-210345852 GCA_034510155.1 Eucriotettix oculatus | reverse complement strand
GAGAGAGAGAGAGAGAGAGAGAGAGTGAGACACTCGTATAATCAGGCGGCTGGAATGGGGTGAGAAGCAGAACAGAGAGATGGAGGGACGGGAAATACAATGAAAGACACAAGAAAAAAAGAACCAGAAAAATGGAGAAAATGGAAAAGAAAAATCGAGAGTGCGGGGACGAGTAAGACGGAAAGAAACTGCAGATACGGAGAAAAATAAAATTAAAGAAGGCGAAATAGGGGAAGAGAGTGAGAGACAGACGTACATTCAGATTCAGAGAAACAGGCTGTGCGGGAGGGAGGGAGGTGAACAGACAGGGATAGAGAGAGATAGAGAGGACAACTAACACAAATATACAGACTGAAAGAGAAAGACAGAGAGAACGAAACACAGGGAGGAGAGAGTGAGACACTCGTATAAACAGGCCGCTGGGAATGGGGTGAGAAGCAGGACAGAGAGATGGAGGGAAGGGAAATACAATGAAAAAGACACAAGAAAAAAAGAACCAGAAAAATGGAGACAATGGAAAAGAAAAATCGAGAGTGGGGAGACGAGTAAGACGGAAAGAAACTGCAGATACGGAGAAAAATAAAATTAAAGAAGGCGAAACAGATGTGGAAAAGAGAAGGTAGGGGAAGAGAGAGAGAGAGAAAACTGTGAAAAGGAAAAACACAGAGAAAGAGGCAGATGGACAGACAGAAAGAGTCGTGGAATGAAAGATACAGAGAGACCCGGGAAAAGAGAGTAACAGGGACAGAAAGGGAAAGAAAGAGGGATAAAAATGTAGAGAAAAAGGAGAGTGGTGGGAAACAGATACAGAGAAAGAAAGAGAACGTGTGAGACAGAAGCAAAGAAGAGATTGAGACGGTAAATAAGAGTAAGATAGAGAGACAGGGAAAGAAAGCGGCAGAGAGAGGTAGAAAGAGTAAGACATAGTAGAATGAGAAAAAGAGTGATAGAGCCACTGGAAAAAGACACGGAGAAGGAGAGGAAGTGGAAAAGAGTGAAAAAAACAACAGTAAAACAGAGTGCGAGAGTGACGGGAATATAGAGAAATATAGAAAAGGGAAAAAAGAGTGAGAGAGAGAGAGTGAGAAAAGACAGAGAAAGAAAACATGTGAGTGTGGAAGCTTCAATGGAAAAATGAGCGATAGGGAGTCTTGAAAAGAGAGAAAGAGGTGACGCGGAAGATAAAGAGAGAGAGAGAAACTGTGAACGAGGCGAACATAGAGAGAGAGGAGAGAAGAGAGAGAAGAGAGAAAAGAGAGGAGAGAGAGAAGGGAGAGAGGGAGAGGCTGAGGGCCAGAAAGCCGCGATGACTGAGACAGAGACTCATGGAAAAAGAGAGAGGAAGAGACGGGGAGAAATACGTTAAAAAACCAACAAAATTACACAACTGTTAAAACAACCAAACTATTTATTTATTCTAAAAATGAATTTATCTGTAGCACTGTTTTCAAGTAGAAAAGTGGTTCAAAAAAATAAAGCATCAGATTTTATATACCAGATGAAGTCTGCTTTATACGTAAAGGTAATACTGCTTGAACATAATTTGAAACATTCAGAATACATATATATATATATATATATATATACGTAGTTGCTGGGACACCCTGTGTACGTATTTACTGAAATAATCAGAAGACAGGGCAGAAACCTTCAAATAACATTTTGATGAACCAAACTAATTTTTGAAATACGCTATTGAAATCTCTTTTTTTTATATATATGGGGGAAGTTGGAATACTCGCCCTAGAGGAGATTGTGGGAGGGGGGTTGATTGCCAAAAACATATTAATAATAAGGATAGAGAGATACCACAAAGCCGATAAGGGAGGAGGAGGGGGGGAAGGGAGGGATCACAAATCACCAGAGGAGGACGTATATTGGAGGAAATAAATTACATCGGTGAGCTCATCTCGGAAAGGGGAAAAACAGGGACAGATAGTCTCCAGGAATCAAGATCTGGGCAGGAGAGAGAGAGAGAAAATTTTGAATGTTCATTTGTATAGCTTGTTGCTAAGAAAGCAATTCAGTCCCTTATTTATTTATTTATTTTTTTTGGGGGGGGGTGGGGAGGCGTGGGGGGGGGGTGGAAAAGAAAGGAGAGATAAGTATGGTCCTAGAATAGAGCTTTGCGGCACATTTCAACCCCCGTATATTCCATTCAATGCGTTTCCGTTGCTATATATATATTATCTCTGGTTGAGTAGGAGAGTCTTTGTTGTGAAACGCTAATGCTCAATAAAATCTGAAGGTCGCTGGTTCGATAAGTCGCGTAGCAACGTCGTGAATAGGGAAAAGGCCAACGCTCTAAATAATTTCCCTCGCCCCCGCCCGTTGTTACACAAACAGCGGGGGCGAAAGTCGATAAAGACAGACACGGAGGAAAGGTTCTGCCTGCCTGTGCCTGCTTTTGTTGCGCGGCCTTAAAATAGACGCAATAAAAATAGCCATTTGCTTTTTTTTTGGAGATGACAGGCTACATGAGGGGTGTCGATACTGAAACAGGAAAATTCCCCTTTAATAGCATAGGAAGGGAATTTAAAGAGGGTAGCCAAAGGGATGACTAGGATCCCCGGGCTATAGCTTTAAGGATCCAACCCTCGCGGTAATTCACCTAAAACATAATCACCCTAGAAAATCTGCATCAGGTAGATCGGGTCAATCTCAAACCTCAAAGAATTTTACATTATATATATCGAAGCGCAAGTTGATTAAATATTTGACAGTCATCATTCTCAAGAACAAGTATTGAATTTATTTTTAACAAATTACCTCAATCTTTTTAGCTGTCTCAATTTCGTTTAATGAATTTTCAGGTAAATAATGGTTGTTGTTGTTGTGGTATTCAGTCCTATAAGACTGGTCTAATCTATCTTACGTAAACGTTTTCATTTCCTCATAACTAGCCCCAACCAACATCCTTCCTAATCTGCTTAGCGTGTTTCATCCTTGGCCTCCCTCCCTCTTCTGTTCTTACCCCAAACACACACTTCCCTCTAATGCTAATTTTAGAAGACCCTCGTGTCTTAAAAACAACATGGCCTATTAATCTATCCCTTCTCTCTTAGTCAACGTCCTCCATATTGTTCACTCTTCCCCCTATTCCTGTTTACAACTTCCTGGTTACTGATTTCTATCCACCACATTTCAAAGGCTTCTATTTTTTTCTTTTCCTTTCCGAAGCTCCTATCGTCCACGTTTCGCACCCATACTAAAAAAAAATTATTAGCAACGATTTCCTAATATTCACACTTATATTACCCGTAAGTAAACCCCTCTTTTTCGCGAAAGCCTTCCTTGCTATCCTGTGCTATCCTACTCTACTTATTACGCTTCCCAAGTAGCAGAATTCCTCAACTTCCGTCAAAATATCCCTTCCCAATCTAACAGCCTTTGTTATTCCACTTTTTTCCCCATACTACACTCCATTACCTTGTGTTTTCCCCTCTATTAATTCTCATATTGAACTCTTTCTCCAGGATCACGTTCATGCCATTTATTATGGTTTCCAAGTCTTCTTCTGACTCCCCTGATACTGCAATATCGTCGGCAAAGCGTAGTGTTTTTATTTCTTCTCCTTGCAGTTTGATTCCTTTTCCATATTCCGTTTTAAGTAATGTTTTAATTTCTTCTCCTTGCAGTTTGATTCCTTTTCCATATTCCGTTTTAAGTAATGTTTTAATTTCTTCTCCTTGCAGTTTGATTCCTTTTCCATATTCCGTTTTAAGTAATGTTTTAATTTCTTCTCCTTGCAGTTTGATTCCTTTTCCATATTCCGTTTTAAGTAATGTTTTAATTTCTTCTCCTTGCAGTTTGATTTCCTTTTCCATATTCCGTTTTCAGTAATGTTTTAATTTCTTCTTGCAGTTTGATTCCTTTTCCATATTCCGTTTTAAGTAATGTTTTTATTTCTTCTCCTTGCAGTTTGATTCCTTTTCCATATTCCGTTTAAAGTTGCTTCATCTCCTCTTCGATATATATAAGTTAAACAAGCATGGGCGACAGACAGCTGCATCCTCATCTTACTCCTTTCTTGATTCCTGCTTTCTTTTCTTGGTCTTCTATTGCAATTACTGCCTGCTGCCTCAAAGAATATGCATGAGAGATCACAGTGGGGTTCACACGGCGATATTAATTAAGCACAGCCTTTCCAAATTACATATGTTTAACTAGACACACTCCCGTAGTGATTCGTATCCCACAGGAATGAAGGAACTGTTAATTCCCGTCCGTTGATCACCCAACACTTCTCTGCATGGAACACATAAACAAACACCTCGTTCAATTATAACATTTTTATTTAACATTCCCCCAAAATCCGTCTCAATTTGTAAAGATATTCCGGCGGCCACCAGCGATTATATACATCGTACCTTTCAGAGACTCTAACACAATACCCCCCCGGGATGTTACATTTAAACCAGTGGGAACCAATTCCAGAGGTTCAAGCAACGGCTCACTTAGTTGTGGTTCTGTTGCCCTGGTCCGTTTTATTTTTCTCAATTAATCAATTAAATTTAACTCTTTTTTTATTGAGGTGATGCGACATTACATAAATAAATATTCGTATCAAAACGAATAAACAACTTTTATTATATTTTTACAAAATGGTTAAACCGTTTTATAATGCATGAAGAAAGAAAACACGAGCACTGTCTCTATATCTCAGGCCTAATGGGTATAATATTTTTTGCCAGTAGTTGTTTTTCCTCGGTATTGCTGTACCATGGTATGGTTGTAGCTGGTTCTGTTGCACCAGTAGTAGTAAGATGGACTGGAAAGAGGACAGGATCTGGAGGTGCTTTGGTTCGCGTCTCGGGGGAAATGCAAGCGTGACGTCACTGGTCCTGACGTGACGTCATCAGCCACGGGCGAGTTTGATACAGTCTCTCGTCTTCAACGTACAATGTACACATGTAATATTTGAAATTAATATATAATTAATAACAATGGAAACAACAACTTCGGTTGACTTATATGAATTAAAATTATTTAAGTAAATTTATTCAATTAACTAATTGAATAGATTGTTTATATATATAAATGTATAGAGACAATGAATCGTCTCCCTGGGATGTCTCCCTAACACACATCCAGCTCCAAGCAAAGCAAAGCAATACAGACATCAACAATACGTTCAGTTCAAAGATAATATAACTTCGATTGTTTTCCTTTACTGTTTATTCATTGTAATTTTCACTATTTGTGACCTTCAGTATTAATTTCCTTTGTGGTCAACAATTTAACATCAAACGTATATTAATGTTACACTTTTAAATTAATTTAAATCACGCGAAAGAAAAATAATAAATGGAAATGACATATTCGCGAACCCAAAGATATTTCTGTTTACAACCAGGGATATTGATTGCTAACATAATACCACCAGAGACGTTGTTGCTTACGCGCGAATTATTACTATATTTGAAAAGAAAAGAAATGCGCGGTAACGTGTGTGTGTACGTATGTCACGTTACAGTGAGCTTTGAAATACGCGTTCCCCCCCTCCCCGTCAATTATTTATTGTTGCGTGTCTGATTCGCAGTGTCTCATTCTTTGGACCCTTCGTTATACGTGAAAAAGAGAAAACACAACATCTAGTGAGCGAGCAGCATTCAGCTTAATTTCGCTGACTGGACCAGTGCAGAAATTCCTTTCCCCTTCCTTCTCCTCCTCCTCCTTCACTTGTGGCCTTCGATGACGTCAGCGAGAGTAGTCAGCGCAAGGTTCGCGGAACCCGTCCGTCCATTTTATCCCTTCTAGTCTTCTTCGTCGTCTCTCTAATAAACATCTTCTTGTAAGTCAGTCAGTCAGCTGGCTCAGTCGCCGGGCGGAAATGCCCAATAGCAGCTAAATAATAGTAATAATAATAATAATTTACAATAATTCATCTGGACTCTTGCTACATCCTTTTGGCTCATCTCTTGCCATTTAGTCTCAGAAAGGGGGTCATTTTGAGATCCCTAAGGACTATTGAAGGTGGCGGGAATAAAACGCGGAGAAAGATGAGTTATCCATGGCTTCTACAGAAAGCAGTCAGCACATAATTAGAATTGCAAATCAAGAAAAGAAAGCGGAAATCAAGAAAGGAGTAAGACAAGCATGTCCACTGTGTTAAAAATTTTATGTAGATGAGGCGATGAAGGATGAAAAAGATGGATATGGAAAGGGATTCGAAATTTCGAGGAGAAGAAGAAATAAAACCCCCTAAGGTTTGCCGATGATTTTGTGGTATTACGGGGAGTCTTGGAAACCAGGATAAATGGCATGAAAGTGGTCTTGGGAGAAAGAGTTCAATTTGAGGATTAATAGAGGGACAACCAATGTAGGAAACAAAGGCTAAATGGCATGAAAGTGGTCTTGGGAGGAAGAGTTCAATGTGAGGATTAATAGAGGGACAACCAAGGTAGAAAACAAAGGATAAATGGCATGAAAGTGGTCTTGGGAGAAAGAGTTCAATGTGAGGATTAATAGAGGGACAACCAAGGTAGAAAACAAAGGATAAATGGCATGAAAGTGGTCTTGGGAGAAAGAGTTCAATGTGAGGATTAATAGAGGGACAACCAAGGTAGAAAACCAGGATAAATGGCATGAAAGAGCGAAGGAAGTTAGTTAACTAGAGTAAGATAGTGCGTACAAGAAACAGGAATTTATTTACAGCTAATATGAATATGATAAGTGAGCTGAGGTTCTCCACGGTGTAGTTGATGCAGAAATAGTTCTCGGGTGCAGGTGCGATGAAGATGACGACAGAGCACTTACTTGGTCGTCGAAACGTCGCGTTTTCATCGCAACCTGCACCCGAGTGGAAGGAAACCCGACAACTATTTCTGACAATATGAATATTTGGAAATCGTTGCTAAAAATGTTGGTATGTGGTTGTGACGTTTTTTTGTGGATGCGAAACGTGGACGATAGGAAAAGAGAATAGAAGCTATCGAAAATGTGGTGCTGAAAATTTTTGATGTGTGGATAGAATCAGTAACGAGGAAGTACTTTGACAGGGACGAAGTAATAGACCACGTTTTGAGAAATGACGGTCTTCTTGTAAAATTGGCAGTAGAGGTTGAAGTGTCTGCGGGGTAATAACAGACGGAAGAGGGAGGTCATTGGTGGAATACGCCGCGTAGATTAGGGAGGTTGTGGGATGTGGTAGTTATTTTTAAAATGAAAAGACTTGCGCAGGGAAGGTTAGCATGGATCAGACCATTCTCAGTAACTGATCAACCACAACAACAAGGACCTTTTCAAGGATCTTAATGATAACTGAAAATGGGAAGAGTTTCCCAAGTAATCGGCCTGACCAAGTTGTGACGTGATGGTTTTTTTATTATTGTTTATAAATATATTAAATATTAGTTATTGTTTTAGATGCTGGGTGGTGGGCGCCAATAAATATCTACTTTGAAATTTTAACAGTTTTTATTCTTAACAAAACTAAAAAAAAGCAAGATTACAATATTTAAATTTAATGAATTTAATTTTCCTAGCTCAGCCTTAATTAGAAATTATATTGCAAGAAGAGACTTGGTAAATAGGAACTACTTTTCCTCACGTGTTTATACACATAGCAGAGCGAGATTATTGCCTTGGTTCCTTACTGTACAAGTTTCTTTATCCTTCCCTGCTATCTAAAATTTAAGACATCCTTAATGACACCCACTACAAAATACTCCAAAACTACCTTTCAAACAGAACCTTCTCTGTCAAAATAAATAACCACCACCTCTCACAACCTCATCCAATCCCCCAAGGAAGTGTCATTGCCCTCCTTCCTATACAACATCTTCTCCCACAACATCCTAACACTAGCACAGAGCCATCTCCTATGAAACCTCCTCCAACCACTCCAATCAGCGCTCAATAACCTAGAGCAATGGTCCAAACAATGGCGAATCAGTATCAATAACCATCCCATTCACCCTAACAAAAAACCCTCCTCCCCAAATTCATCTCTATCTAAACAATTCATTAATCCCTACAAAAACGGAAACCACCCACGTACCTCGGAATCATGTTTGACTCAAAACTATCCTGGAAACCTCACATTAATTTTCTCCTCTCCAAAATAAACCAAAAATTCAGAACTCTATATCCCACCCACCTCCTAAACAGAAAATCCATCCCCTGTCTCCACCAGCAGCACCATGTACCTCTCCATAATACAACCCACCTGGTCCTATGCCTCCTCCAACAGCCAATACTACGCACCATCACAAACTCTCCCTGGCTGGTACCTAAGAAATTCCGTCATCCATAAAAACATCAAAATTCCCAATGTAAACTCAATCTCCAAATCCATAACAAACCTAATCAAAAGCGCACTCAACCACCCAAACCCCATGACAATCCTCCTCCACATACCTCCTCCACACGCTCTCCCCTAGCCTCAAAAGAAAACTTCCGATTGACCTCATCCTTCCTTCCTTCCCCCTGATCATCACCCTAACCCACTCTACCATCATGTCACATCCTCATTAATCCTCCATAAATCAGTTCACTCACTACCTGTCAATCCTCGCCCTCCTAAGTCGTATGCCCCTCAGGTACTCGCAAAAGTAAATAAACACAACCAATTCTCCTAAAGGAGGTTAATTAAATGAATTAACCTATCTTCACGTTATCATGTTAATTATATAACCTTTTTAATATCGTATATACTGTATCGTTATCGTCCTAACTGATAATCTGTACGATAAAAGTTTTTAAAATAATAACAAAAAAAACAAGTTTCTTTGTTGACCGTCAGTCAGCATAGAGACAGTCAGCAAGCCTGGTGTAGTTTCCTTGTTGTCCTTGCAGCCAGGCCGCTTCTCCTCTTAGCCCTGGCCGTCCTCTCACCTCCGACTCCACTCTTTTTGAATCCCCTGGCGAGGTCCTTTCTACCTTAAAACTAACCTTTCCTCAACCGTGTTTCGTCTCCCTACTCTTTCTATTTTTCCCAGGTCCTCCAATGGGGTTGGCGGCGTTCCTACTATCCTTCCTTCCTCTCCAAAAAAATCCAAATTTTTTTTGGGAGTAGGGGCCACCCCTAGCAATCCTGGGGGGAACTGGTTTTTCTTTTTTCGGTGAGACGCAAATACCTTTGAGACAAAGACTGCACCCGTCAGGCTACTACAAGTTATTGTTTTGCTTGTCTTCCTCTGGTTTTTCCACGGAATAATGGTGCCTGCCTGCCTTGCCTCAGGACTCTTCTCTACAGAATTTTACACAAAATGCTCGTTAACTTAATTTATCTGAAATTTTATACGCGTTACAAAGTGGACGATATCAAGACTTGGAGGAACGTCAACCCCAAAAAATGGGGAAGACGTTGCCTAGTTTATTGCAAACAAGATGGCCACTGTAGAAAATTTTTGAACCTTGACGTTTCTAAATTGCAAGTGAAATATGACATCAGAAAAAAAAAATTCTCCCAATTTTTCTGCCTTTCTGTACGAAGGTTTTTGGCCTCGTCGTCTCCTTTCATCATACTGCTGCTACTATTTAAAGAAAAACGACATTCCCGGTGACGTCATCGAATCAATTTGTTGTAGATGTGGAGAGTCGGTTTCACCCCGCGACGCGTTTGTAAGGGTCACTCACTCCACTCCCCTGCTTCCTCCCGTCTGTGCTCTACTAAGCATGACGACTTCACTCACCCCCAGCACAAACAAACACACACGGAGTCTGAAGGGAAAGCAAAGCACTGACTGAGTCGAGTTCAGCCTTGTAGATATCTCCAAAGAGCTTTTTTTAAAAATTTTATTATTATTTTAAAAACTTTTATCGTACAGATTATCAGTTAGGACTGTATAACGATACAGTATATACAATATTAAAAAGGTATATAATTAACATGATAACGTGAAGATAGGTTAATTCATTTAATTAACCTACTTTAGGAGAATTGGTTGTGTTTATTTATTTTTGCGAGTACCTGAGTGAGGGGCGGCATACGACTTAGGTGTGTGGGTGAGGATTGACAGGTAGAGAACTGATTTATGGAGGATTAATGAGGATGTGACATGATGATGGTAGAGTGGGTTAGGGTGATGATCAGGGGGAAGGAAGTTTTCTTTTGAGGCTAGGGGAGCGTGGAGGAGGAGGTATGTGGAGGAGGATTGTCATGGATTTGGGTGGTTGAGTGCGCTTTTGATTAGGTTTGTTATGTATTTGGAGATTACTGAGTTTACATTGGGAATTTTGATGTTTTTATGGATGACGGAATTTCTTAGGTACCAGCCAGGGAGAGTTTGTGATGGTGGTGCGTAGTATTGTGTTTTGTTTGGTTTGAATTTTGGTTGAATGGATTTTTGGCTGTTGTTCCCCCATATGGAGGAGGCATAGGACCAGGTGGGTTGTATTATGGAGAGGTACATGGTGCTGCTGGTGGAGACAGGGGATGGATTTTCTGTTTAGGAGGAGGGGATAATATAGAGTTCTGAATTCTTTTCGTTTATTTTGGAGAGGAGAAAATTAATGTGAGGTTTCCAGGGGATAGTTTGGAGTCAAACATGATTCCGAGGTACGTGGGTGGTTTCCGTTTCTGTAGGGATTAATGAATTGTTTAGATAGAGATGAATTTGGGGAGGAGGGTTTTTTGTTAGGGTGAATGAATGGGATGGTTATTGATACTGATTCGCCATTGTTTGGACCATTGCTCTAGGTTATTGAGCGCTGATTGGAGTTCTTTGAAAATGGAGGTTTCATAGGAGATGGCTGTGTAGATTGTGCTAGTGTTAGGATGTTGTGGGAGAAGATGTTGTATAGGAAGGGGGCAATGACACTTCCTTGGGGGGGATTGAGTGAGGTTGTGAGAGGTGGTGGTTATTTATTTTGACAGCAGAGAAGGTTCTGTTTGAAAGGTAGTTTTGGAGTATTTTGTAGTGGGTGTCATTAAGGATGTCTTTAATTTTAGATAGTAGGGAAGGATGGATGGTGGATTTTATCAAACGCTTTTTCGATGTCGATAATAAAGGTGGTGGTGATGAGGGATTTGCGATGATGTTCAAAGGAGTTGTTAATGAGGTTGGAGAGACTGTAGGTTTATATTTGATGGGGGACAGGAGTGAGTGTTTTGGGCGAAAACCGTATTGAGTGTCAGGAATCAGAGGAGGATATTTGATTAATTAGTTGCTGTAGGAGTAGTAGTTTTTCGAACAATTTGGATAATGTGGGAAGAAGACTTATTGGACGATAACTTTCAGGGTGTGTATTTTTTTTTGGTTTGTTTGTTTGGTTTCGGTATCATTATTAATAGGGTTGCGTTTTTTTCCATTTGGTTGGAAAATAAGTGGTTCTGAGGAGATAGCGTTGAAGATATAGGTAATTAAGATTTTTGTTTTCTCCAAAGAGCTCGCAGGTACTTACTTACTTACCTACCGGAAGTCACTTCAGACAACCAAACAACATGGCCCCGGTAAATAAATAACTCTAAATTTACTATAAATTATTAAAAAAATACTGCCACAAAAAGTCAGCATTAAATATATCACTATTTATTCACTAAAGCGACGTTTCATCTCTCCATTTTTTGGAGACTTCCTCAGGCTTACTACCAAAAAAAAATTTACAGTATTATACTCCGGTTGAGGGGAGTTCAAGGAGCAAATATGATGTTTTGCTAAATTTGTAAGTTTTTAACCATTTATTTTATATACAAAATTTAAAAAATTGGTAACATAGAACTCATATTTAATTTACTGTAATAGTGTTTGTAATTACCCTATATAATTTTGTATAATAATTAGTTTGGAAAATGGAGGAGGAGGAGGGGGGGAAATTACTTGGTGGGTTGGAGCGGCATTTGTAGGACCTGTGACCCACGCCTCATCAGATTTGGTTAATAAGTTCTCAAAGAGATAATGTTAAGGATCTTCTCTATAATCCTTGGCTGTGCATGCCTGATGACCTGGTAATAAGTTAGGTTAGGTCCTCGTCGTTGGTTTCCGTTTCCCCGTGAGTTAGTTGGTATTTTCCTTCCCCACCCCTTGTGTGTGACAAATACAGTACCAGTGTCGTTTTATTATTTTCCGCAGTTCCCTGGAAGCGTGGAGAGAGAGAAGAAGAAGGAGGAGGGAGGGAGGCGAGACGAGGTGAGGTCTAACTGGCTTTCGGCGTTCCTGGAACCACAACAACTCGCCAAGTAATGTCCGTCCGTTCCTTCGTTACGTCAGTGGGTTTCCAGGGCTCGTGAAGAGCGGCGTCGGTCCTCGTCGTCGTCGTCTTCTTCTTCTTCTTCCTCTCGCGGTGAGTAACTTACCGTCTCCTATTCTAGTGAGATACTGTCGAATAAAATAAAATAGAATAAATCTGTAACACAAACATTGTAAGAAATGAAAATAAGGCCTGTTATAGATACTCAAGAAAACAGGCTATTAGTGTAATTAGTGAATAATATAAAAAAATATGTCGAGCCGTCGCTGGTTGACTATTCCTGACCAATGTGACAGTTGGGAAGTGGTCCGCAGGGTTCCATTTAGGGTACACTTGTGCTTCTTTTTTTTAAAAAAGAAATGGATATTTGATCCTATTAATTCTGAGTAGCTCAAGATTTTATCCTATTCCTACATATTTTACTTTTCGTCAAAAAGAGAGGAAGGAGAGAGAGAGAGGGAGAGAGAGAGAGTTCTGCGTTCCACACGGTTCGTTTTAGACTTTACGGATTTTTCTTTAAATGAATCACTTTACCTCGTTACTTGCCACAGTTTTCGTCTTGATTGAGTGACCTGACTTCCAGGAATTTTACACCTAATCAAAGATTTCAATCAGGAATGGTCAACAGGGTTACAACCTAAAGACTGACGGAAAAAATCTTCTCCTATATATTGTAGCGGATTCCGCTATTCGAGGATTTATAATTCTTTTTAGGGCGCCAGGTATTTTTTCGCAAAAAATACCAAAAGATGATTTTAAAAGTTTTAATTCCTTTCAGAGCATGAGAAAAAAATTATATCTGCAGGGCGTGGTCATTCTCTCTCTCATCCTTGTCCCGCCGACACAACCTGCTCCTTCCACTACCCCATGACGACTCCCTAAAGTCTCGCCAGACTACATTGTTGGCCCAAGTTGCGTCAGTTCCTCAACAATTGCAACTCGCAAGCTGCTGGCCTGCATTGTTAAGTGTAACTTTTCATGTTACAATATATTGTAGAAGATCCGGCGTACCTCCGTATTCGAGGATTTAAATGCTTTTTTGGGCGCCAGGTATTTTTTAATAAAAATACCAAAAAAGTGGATTTTAATAGCTTTAATCCATTTCAGAACATGAGAAAAATTATCACTACAGGGCGTGGTCTTTCTCCGTCCGCAACTGCCGACACATCCTTCTCCTTTCACTACCCCATGACGACTGACTCGAGTCTCGCCAGACTCCATTGTTGGCCCGAGTTGCGACAATTGCAACTCGCAAGCTGGCCTGCATTGTTGCGTGTAACTTTTCATGTTACAATATATATATTTTTGTCGCAGCAGCAACTGACTGCAGTGACGTGTTGAAGATGGATTATCCCTGAATAATGCACACCTTTCTGTGCAATTGACAATGTTTCACATTTTTTGCACAGATTATTTTTGTTCCTTGTATTGAAGGGATGAATATCAGAATTATTAACAAATAAGTGCCTATTTGTGATTACAAATAACATCAATGAATAAATGTATTGGCACGTTAAAGTGAAAATGCCCAACTTTTTGAACATTGTACTGGGATCAAAGACCTTGAGCATATGGCAAGAGTTGTGTTCTGATCCCATTGGATCAGTCGGCCAACTGCCTCCTGAAACAAAGAAAGCATAGTAACAAAAATAAAAAACATATTAAAACTGAAAACTAATAACGATAATCATGATGGACACGAGGGTCTTGTACAATTGCAGGAAAGTGAACAGATGAAGGAGGTCTTAGGACAAAATACGCTAGGCAAATAATGGCAGACGTAGAATGTGGCAGCTTTTTAGATATGAAAAGGCTTGCGTGGTATAGGTTAGCAGGAATCAGACCAGTCTTAGGACTGAATATCACAACAATAGAAAATTATACAAACGAGAAAAATAAATTAAAATAAGAGTAGAATAGGAAGGCGTTTGAGTGGAGAAAGAGAAGGAAAAAACAGAGGTTACATAACGCGAAAAAAAAATTTATAACTAGCACGAGTGAGGAAAGAAATATCTCATATAGGAGGGAGAAAACAATTGCCTCCTAAAACTTGTGGAGACATGGAGAAGGGAATGCTGCGTCACCCCACAGCAAACTCGTCTCCCGTCATTTGGAAGGGCGTGAGAATAGTACCTCTCAATGCCCGACCTACCTGATGCAGGTTTTACTAGGGTTTTCCCTGCATCTCTTTAGGTGAAACACCGGGTAGGATCCTTAAACCACAGCCCGGGGGCCCTAGTCAACCCTTGCTAGGCTACCTTGCTCTACCTTCCGCATCCCCCCTTTTCAATTCAATTCCTTTCCTATGCTATTGAAGGGGAGTTGCCTGTTTCAGGATCACCCTCATGTAGCCTGTTAACCCCCCCAAAAAAAACACAAGACGAGCGTAATTTTTATTCTAATCACTTACCGTCGATAATTTGTATTTATATCCGTTTGATTTGTGTCTTCCTTTCGTCACCAAGGTGATTTTTCTTCCACCAGCGCGTGACGACGTTGAAGATCCCTTCATGGGTCTGACGGAGAGAGAGAAAGAGGGTTGGGATGGGATTGATTGGTTATGGTATTCAGGTAGGCAACTCGTGTGTAAGATTTAGATTTAGATTTATTATTGTTTCCATTAATCCTCGATTGAGGAAATAGGATACGTCATACATTAAAAATTAAAAATGAACAAAATAAAGTAAATAATTAAAGACAAATAAACTTAAAATAAATTAGTAAAAGAAAGTGTATATAGACAAAAGTCAATATAAACACAACACGGACACACACACACTGGGAAACACAGACAAGCACACACTGAGGAACACGCAATGGAGTTTTAACTACTTGGACCAGGAGGAAACTGTCCTTGCTCCAGCAGCAGCAGCTATATACATGAAACAAACAAACAAAAGAGCAGAAAAAACTGAATAGAAATTTTAAAGATATGTGATGTGCTATTTTATAAGGTTGGCAGCAGCTCATTCAACACTTGCAGCAGCAGGAACCTTGATTTAAATACTAGAAGGACGATTAAGAAAATCCTGTACCACAGAGTAAAACAGCAGCAGCGCCATTTAAAAGAATAGTTTTACTCTGCTTCACGAAGCTTTTGTAGTCTGGAGGAAGGAAGGAAGGCTGTTGTATAAAATTATCCCCGGGGGTATTGTGAATACTTTTCTGGTGTAGAGAGAACAAGGGCGATGCTTGTCCGACCTTAGAGCTGAACCTTTGATTTCTAGTCATGAAACTCGCCATTTGTTTGAAACAAATTAGTGTTTCGCTTTACAAAAGTTGCCTGCCTGTCCCGGCCTGCCCTATTGTTTCCGCATTGAGGTGCACGATGATGCGACCTTGAGGAATTCCTTCTTCGGCCTTGAGGGAGAGGAGAGTCGTGCTTTTATCTCCGCGGCGACTCACTAACCATATATATATATATACATCTTGATACTATAAATGATGACATTTAAATAATTTCCATGAGATAGTGTTTCATTTTTATACTCCATTAGGTCCAAGGATGTGGAGAGTATCTTATTTTTAGGATTTAGATCCAAGGAGGAGAAGAGACACTGAATATTATTCACCCCCTTCCCAACATTTGCGGATAAAATAAATAACTATTTTTACTAATTATTGAGTAATATGCTGACTAGCTATACTGATTTAAAACATGACCACCTTTGTTAATCTTTATATCTGTTCATCACATATTTTAAAATACTTATTGTGTAAATAATGAATAATCCATTTCAGTTTCTCTACTGCTGCTTTAAGAAGTGGCTGATTGATTCTCCCTTGCCGATTATAAAGCTGGAACTCAAGGAGTGGGGGGAAATTAACCACACACTAAAAGTCTATATAATAATGCTCTTTGACAATACATACATTGAACAAAATGGTAACTACACTGTGGCCAACTTATAAAGCCCTATTATACATTTAAAGTAACTGCCAACATATATCACTAGTTGCATTCCTTTGCAATAAGGTATTTGGTTTAAATAAATAAAATAATATATAGATATAGCCACACACACTAAAAGTCTATATAATAATGCTCTTTGACAATACATACATTGAACAAAATAGTAACTACACTGTGGCCAACTTATAAAGCCCTATTATACATTTGAAGTAAGTGCCAACATATATCACTAGTTGCATTCCTTTGCAATAAGGTATTTGGTTTAAATAAATAAAATAATATATAGATATAGCCACACACACTAAAAGTCTATATAATAATGCTCTTTGACAATACACACATTGAACAAAATAGTAACTACACTGTGGCCAACTTATAAAGCCCTATTATACATTTGGAACATATCATTAGTTGCATTCCTTTGCAATAAGGTATTTGGTTTAAATAAATAAAATAATGTATAGACATAGCCACACACTAAAAGTCTATATAATAATGCTCTTTGACAATACATACATTGAACAAAATAGTAACTACACTGTGGCCAACTTATAAAGCCCTATTATACATTTGAAGTAAGTGCCAACATATATCACTAGTTGCATTCCTTTGCAATAAGGTATTTGGTTTAAATAAATAAAATAATATATAGATATAGCCACACACTAAAAGTCTATGTAATAATGCTCTTTGACAATAGATACATTGAACAAAATACTAACTACACTGTGGCCAACTTATAAAGCCCTATTATACATTTGAAGTAAGTGCCAACATATATCACTAGTTGCATTCCTTTGCAATAAGGTATTTGGTTTAAATAAATAAAATAATATATAGATATAGCCACACACACTAAAAGTCTATATAATAATGCTCTTTGACAATACATACATTGAACAAAATAGTAACTACACTGTGGCCAACTTATAAAGCCCTATTATACATTTGAAGTAAGTGCCAACATATATCACTAGTTGCATTCCTTTGCAATAAGGTATTTGGTTTAAATAAATAAAATAAAATAATATATATAGAGTTATTTTAAATGATAAAATAATAAATTAATCAAGGTTGAGTGTGATCAGTCAAGTGAGAAAGAACAGTATTAAACGAATCAGGCTGGATTAAATAATTTAATAATAATTAAAAAAATTTACATTGCCTCTTTTTTTTGGTAAAATACACGCGACGTTTCCAACCCTGAAAATTTTTTGGGCACCTTCACAGCTAAAAATTGGGCCGAGATAGGAGTTAAGACTTATGGAGTACCAGAGATCAATCAATTACTTGTACACCACATTGACAAAAAATGACCTGTACAGTTGTTTTCCCCTCCACACTTCGGTAGAATTCGTCAGCCAGGCAGGAGTGCCAACTGCAGATAAAGTTAAATAAAACAATATGAAGTTTATGTAATTTTTCCTTGAAATTAATTATCTCTTATCTGCCTTCATGGCCATTACAGCTTTTTTTTCTCTCTCAGTCTCCGCGTGTGTCTCTCTTCGTTGAGAAATATAGTATGAAAAATAAGATGTATTTCAACATATAATTAGTATGAAATTGTCCCCCGAGTGGTGGAACTCTTTAATAAAAAAAATAATTCCATGTTGTTACAAGTGATTGAAAGTAACTGTAAATATTGTACGTATCTATATTTACAAAATACATAATATGTAAAAAAATATAGACAGCAGGATATTTCTCTGACTCTCTTTTTTCTCTGTTTTTCTCTCTGCCTCCTCTCTCTCTCTCTCTCTCTCTCTCTCTCTCTATGTGTCTCCCTTTCTAAATTTTGATTCCTTCTGCAACTCTTTTTTTTAGTTTGATTTCAATTGCAAGTAAAGTAATTAGAGGTAATCCCTGCTTTCTAATATTAACTAACGTTTCCTTTTCCCCGAGTTACATACAAGTGAGAGAGAGGTTATCCTTCCTTGCTTTTACACCTTCTCTGAATAAAAGTGGAAGAATAAAAGGTCAGAATGAAAGAAGTGGAAGGAGTGATTGGAGCAGCCGTGGGAGAAGCGGAAGTCGCGTGCACAGAGATCAATCCTAATAAGGAATAACTTGGCTGCTAAAAGGTCACGCGCAACTTCCCAAGGACAACGTCGCTCACAATAAGAAACAACTTGCATCAAGATCATCCATGCGTATTTGCGTTCGAAATCGGTGAATAACTTACCCCAAACACACACACACACACATACACAAAAGGGTGAATTTCTGACGTGTAATCACAAGAACAAAAACACCAAAAAAAATCAAGCATGCTTTATTTTTTTCTCTCTTTGAAATTTGTGAGACCTTTCCTGTTCGGCGTCGGCCACGAACCTTACAGTCCGAAGCGAATGGATTAAATTCCCGGTTGGGGAACATTTTTACAAGGGTTTGATGAGCAGCAACAGCAGCTTTCGTATGACAGCGCTATGGAAAAAAATAAATAAATAAACTGAGCGATTGTTCGGCGACGGTTTTGTCCCCCCGGGACCTTGATTATTAGAGTCGTGACAGCGCTATGGAAAAAAAATAAATAAATAAACTGAGCGATTGTTCGGCGACGGTTTTGTCCCCCCGGGACATTGATTATTAGAGTCGTGATTCCCCTGGTACGGAAATATTAGCCACAGGCTTGATGAAGAAGGCTACAATTCTCAATTAGACGATACCGCACCCCAAATTATTGGGAATGTTATGGTGGATAACGACGAAGAGCTTCTTCTTCGCCTTCTTCTTCTTCTTCGCCGTGGTAGATTCCTGCTGAGTGTGACGTGGTAAAAGTTGCCGAGGTCGCGGCAATGAACCTTCACTCCTCTCACCTTGAAACACCTGCAACAGCTCGAGGACGCGATATATCGCACATGTTCTCTCTCTCTCTCTCTCTCTCTTTCTTTCTCTTTTCCTCCCTCTGTGTGTGAGAAATATTGTATGAAATTGTGTTTAAGTAGTCTTAAAAAAACAATTCCATGTTATCCAAAGTAATTGAAAGGAACTGTAAATGATTGTACATATCTTTATTTACAAAGTATTTACAGAATATGTAAAAAAAAATCCAGTAGGCGATTAAAGATCAGTTAATCAACCAGTCAATCGGTTTTGTTTCTCGTTATCTTTATTTCTGTTTTTTTTGTCCCTCCCTATTTCTCTGTCTCTCTCACTGTTTCCCCACTGTCTATCTATGTTTCTCTGTCACCCTGTTTCTTATCTCCTCCTCCTCCTCTGTCGTCGTTTCTCTCTGTCTCGATCTGCGTCTGTCACTTCTTCTCCCAGACTCACTCTCCCTCAGTCTGTTTTGCTTTGTCTTTATTTCATTGTGTCTATATTCCTATCTTTCTCTCTATCCATCTCTTCTCTCTCTCCCCCCACTCTCTTTTTCTGTGTGTAAATGTGTCTGTAATTGAAATATTTATATTTACAAAGTATTTACAGAATATGTAAAAAAAATCCAGTAGGCGATTAAAGATCAGTTAATCAACCAGTCAATCGGTTTTGTTTCTCGTTATCTTTATTTCTGTTTTTTTTTGTCCCTCCCTATTTCTCTGTTCTCTCTCACTGTTTTTCCCCCCCTGTCTATCTATGTTTCTCTGTCACTCTGTTTCTTATCTCCTCCTCCTCCTCTGTCGTCGTTTCTCTCTGTCTCGATCTGCGTCTGTCACTTCTTCTCCCAGACTCACTCTCCCTCAGTCTGTTTTGCTTTGTCTTTATTTCATTGTGTCTATATTCCTATCTTTCTCTCTATCCATCTCTTCTCTCTCTCCCGCCCCACTCTCTTTTTCTGTGTGTAAATGTGTCTGTAATTGAAATATCTATATTTACAAAGTATTTATTTACAGAATATGTAAAAAAAAATCCAGTAGGCGATTAAAGATCAGTTAATCAACCAGTCAATCGGTTTTGTTTCTCGTTATCTTTATTTCTGTTTTTTTGTTTTGTCCCTCCCTATTTCTCTGTTCTCTCTCACTGTTTTTCCCCCCCTGTCTATCTATGTTTCTCTGTCACTCTGTTTCTTATCTCCTCCTCCTCCTCTTCTGTCGTCGTTTCTCTCTGTCTCGATCTGCGTCTGTCACTTCTTCTCCCAGACTCACTCTCCCTCAGTCTGTTTTGCTTTGTCTTTATTTCATTGTGTCTGTATTCCTATCTTTCTCTCTATCCATCTCTTCTCTCTCCTCCCCCCTCTTCTTCTGTGTGTAAATGTGTCTGTAATTGAAATATCTATATTTACAAAGTATTTACAGAATATGTAAAAAAAAATCCAGTAGGCGATTAAAGATCAGTTAATCAACCAGTCAATCGGTTTTGTTTCTCGTTATCTTTATTTCTGTTTTTTTGTTTTGTCCCTCCCTATTTCTCTGTTCTCTCTCACTGTTTCCCCCCCCCCTGTCTATCTATGTTTCTCTGTCACTCTGTTTCTTATCTCCTCCTCCTCCTCTGTCGTCGTTTCTCTCTGTCTCGATCTGCGTCTGTCACTTCTTCTCCCAGACTCACTCTCCCTCAGTCTGTTTTGCTTTGTCTTTATTTCATTGTGTCTATATTCCTATCTTTCTCTCTATCCATCTCTCTATCTCTTCTCTCCCCCCGTTTCTTATTCTGTGTGTAAATGTGTCTGCTATAAATCTAAATCTACCTGCGCTGTCTCTGAAGTAACCCCAGTTACATACGTACGTGTTAATATTCCTATAAGGTACCTACCTATAAGGCAACGTCCAGCAGGCGTTACAGATTCTCCCATTTCTATTTCTCCCGTGGATTATACTCGTTGTCCATCGCGGTGATTGTCCTAATCCAGTTATCAAGGACAGACAATAAACTGCTCCGTTTTAATTAACGAGGTCACGAGTTGTGACGTATAAAGTGCACCGTATATGTGGGTTGGGATAGGGGTAGGGGGAGGGGGATGATGGAACAACCTCCCCCCCACCCCCTCCCCTAGCAGTTGTGTTATTACCCTGAGTGAGGAGTGCGTGGCCAGCGAAGATAACAACGGACGCCCTTTAAATGGGGGTCGATGGCGCTAAATTACCTTCCAGCAGAGCCTCTGGTTTGCCATTCATTGTGTGTGTCCCCCGTGTCCGTGGCCTGAGGATGCTGGATGCTGGATGCTGGTAGAGCAGATGCGAGAGACAAGGACACAGCTGCTGGTGCAGGAAACGGGAAAAGCCTCCGGCGGCAGCGTGGGCGAGAGAGGGCGATCCTCCTTCCCTCCTTCCTTCCTTCCTGTCTTATTTAAACAGAGTTATTGTCTAAAGAATAGAACCAGCTTATCATCATGAGGCGGCTCCCTACTCCATTTTGTTACGCTCCTGGTATTGTTATTAAAGTCTCTTAAACGTAGAATGCAATCTAATGACGACGGATAAATGTTTATGAATAGACAGACACGGATCTAGGTGGGACGTGTAACGGCGAGTATTAAATAAATTGTAGCGCAGTAGTAGAGCCAATGCCCGACCTACCTGATGCAGGTTTTCTAGGGTTTTCCCTGCATCTCTTTAGGTGAAACACCGCGAGGGTAGGATCCTTAAACCATAGCCCGGGGGGCCTAGTTAACCCTTGCATGGCTACCTTGCTCTACCTTCCGCATCCCCCCTTTTTCAATTCCCTTCCTATGCTATTAAAGGGGAGTTGCCTGTTTCAGGATCACCCTCATGTAGCCTGTTACCCAAAAAAAAAGAACCCGCGCCCAATTTTTTTAATTATTATTTACGGAAACTTAAATAACAAATATTTCGGCCTGAGAAAGTCGCTGGCCAGCAGGAAGGAAGATGGGGGGTTTTTTTTCCACGCGCCGTCTTGGCGGCTCGGAATCTAAAAAAAAATGAAAATTCTGCGGCGTTATTCAAATCGATCAGCAGTTACGTGTGTGTGTGTAGGGACGGGCAACAAATTATATAAGAAAAAACAACAACATTGCAACCCTGGGGTTCCCCTCCCCTCTACTCCCTGTCCCAAATCCCTAGTGTTAAGTTAGTTTTAAGTAACTAAGTACTTTTTATTAGATGTAAAAAAAATTACAGTATATCAGTATATTTGGATTATGTAAAGAATCAAAAATTGTGAATAACACGGCCTGTTATAGTAACCTAGAAGACAGGCTAGAAAATTAATATTACTAAAAAAATAAAGGTTACGTGTGTGTGTGTGTGTATGTATGTGGCTGAAATGTTTTACGAGGAAATTATCGACGCTTGTGGCGCGCCATCAACAATACCTTCCTTCCTGTCGGCAAGTCTCAAAAGAAGCCGACAACAGAGGAGTAAGTAACTTCAGGTTAACAATACTTTATACTGAAATTTTTGAAAAAACAATGACAGTTCTTAGGACATTGTGTACTTAAAGAGAGCAAGTTGGACGGTTGAGTAACACGCTTTCCTAGTCACATGGTGGTCTATTTGATATTCCCAACCCGTATTACTGCTCAAGTATATATATACCCAAATACTTACAGTTACTTTCTTGTACTATTTCATTACCGCTGAGCTTATAATCAAGTACTATTTCTACTACGCGACGCCTACAAAAGCTTATATTGCCTTGCTCTTGTTACAATTTATTTTCATTTTATTAACAAGTGCCCCAATCTGTTATCATCGTGTCTAAATCTTTTTGTAGAAGTTCTTCATCGATCACAGGTTTTTATTTTCCGATATATATTACCGCGGCAGTCGTCAGTAAAAAAAAGACGCACCTGAGAATTAATGCCTGATGCTGCTAAGTCATTTACGTAGACTAGAAATAATAATAAGGGACCGATAACGGAACCCTGCGGCACACCCACCCCGATTTAGCTTTCGCAACTGAGGATAATTCGTTCCCTACTTTAACCATTTGCTGGCTGTGGGTCTCGTAAAAATTCTCTAATCCATAAAACTACTCGTCTATCAATCCCAATTTTGGACATTTTTTTTCTAACAATATGTCATGAGGTAACAAGATCGAAAGCCTTTGCAAATTCTATCTTAAAATCTTAATTGCAAGCATGATTCTATCAATGTCGATGAGTTTCTCGAATCCTTTTAAGCAGAGTTTCCGCCACTCCTGAACTGGACAAGTTTCTAGAAACGACTTCTGCGGTCGTTGGCATCCGAGATGCTGTGAGTCACACTCTGAACGATGATGAATACTCTCTCTCCTACTCTCCTATCTTTATAGTTTCTCCTCCCACAATCATTTGGTATATATCAGGGCGCTGCGGGAGTTTTCTCGCAGGCGCTTCAGCCCAGAGTGACTGCGGGGCTTACCTGATCATGTCGGGAATGCCTCCTGCACTCTCTCTGGGTACTTTTTTTTATCAAAGTTCTCATATGCCGAGACACCTTCACCTATTTTAGGAGGTATATGTACCGGGGTCAAAGACCTTGGGCATATGGCAAGAGCTGTCCGCTGATCCCATTGGATCAGTCGGCCAACTGCCTCCTTGAAACTGGTGGAGACACGGAGAAGGGAATGCTGCGTCCCCACAGCAAACTCGTCTCCCGTCATTCACAAGGAAGGGCGTGAGAATAGTACCACTCAATGCCCGACCTACCTGATGCAGGTTTTCTAGGGTTTTCCCTGCATCTCTTTAGGTGAAACACCACTAGGGTAGGATCCTTAAACCATAGCTCGGGGGCCCTAGTTAACCCTTGCATGGCTACCTTGCTCTACCTTCCGCATCCCCCCTTTTCAATTCCCTTCCTATGCTATTAAAGGGGAGTTGCCTGTTTCAGGATCACCCTCATGTAGCCTGTTAACCAAAAAAGACGGTTGAGTGAGACGGGCGATAGGATGGACACGGAGCGGATGAGCGGCGAAGAACATGGTTGAGTGAAGATGTGTTTTTAGAGAGCGGGGTTGGACGAGTAAGGAGGGGGTGTGTGCATCCCTGTGTTGTTATGAGCAGAGCAAATTGTGAATTAAGTTAACTTTTGAGTAGAACGTGATACAAGGTGATGATGGCGAGAGGATATTGAAGGAGAGTGGTGGAGAAAGAGATTTCTGGTGATACAAGGAGGTGGAGAAGAGGAGATTAGCGCAGGAGAGAAGTTACGGCGAGAGCAGATTTTGTGAGGTGGCAGCACAGAGGTGGACCAAGCTTTGATCAGTCCAGGAAGCAGGGAAGAAGGGTCTTAAACAACTCAGGTTCGTCAACGAACAGAGAAAAAAAAAGAAATCTGCTACACGTGGTCAACAACCAAACCATTAATACCCTGAGATGCATGCTGATAAGCGATGCTGCTCATCTCATCTCCAGCCTCTACTAGCCTCTACAGCCCCCTAGGAGTACCGTTAATTCCGGCATTGTCCTAGGCCCCATAAATCCAGCCCCTGTCAGCAACGTCCAGGCGGTCAGTGTGGAAATCGCAATCTTTCCTACCCAAACGAACATAAGAAAAATTACTTTACAAAAAAATAAAATAATAACGCGACCACCTTGATTCTGCTATGTTGCGTTAAATTGATTTTAATACATGATTCTAATGTAATTTCGCTGGCTGGTTACGTAAGCGATCATTACAAATAGGTAATGAATGAAGGAGGGGGTGGCTGAGAGGGAGGATTCGAGGATCAAGAGTTTTGGGCGACTCAGGACTTCTTATTCTTTCTGTTTGTCAGTAGTCGAATCGTCCCCTATTATATTAGAAATTTACACAAGGAAGGAAGGAAGGAGAAGTCTCTAACCGTAATACAAAAGGGTGTACATTACAATGCCATCTATTAGCATATTTAATAAACTTCCCACCTCCATTAAACAATTAAAAATAAATCCAAACAAGTTCAAATATGAACTAACTAACTAAGTTCTTACTAAGGCCACTCCTTCTACTCTGTTGAAGAATTTATGAAGCTGAATGTATCATCATAGGGGTAGATATTTATAAAATTATGAAAGATAATTATGTAAGAACATTATTAGAACACTAATTTTTTAGTATAGGATGTAAAAATATTTATCAATTTTATATATATATAAGGAACAAATTGTATGTCTTCTGTATAGAACTTAAGAAAATCTTATTATAAGTTAAAAATTAATGAATAGTTACAGTATATTCTAATATTAATAAAGCAGCAACCTAACTATGTAAAATCTCTGACTCGTGTTCCACATCATCCTTGAAGCTTGTGCTTGCTTCTCTATAGGATCTCTGGAATATGATTTTATACTTATACGAAGCGCTTTGAGATCCAGTCACGGTCGGGAACCTCATTTCGGTACTTGGATTCAAATAACCACCCTCCACGCTAAAGGACTTTTTCGGGCAGCACCCACCCCCCTAGTGAAATCTTCTGAATATTTTGGAATGAAGATCAAGGGGATATCCCGTCCCCCTTATGTGGGGAAGTCTCTCAGCAGCGCCTGATCTGATCTTATCCTCGTCCGTCAAGGTCTCAACAACTGCGCATGACGTGAATGTTATCTGCTCCCTTTCGTGTTCACAGCCGCGACGGAACACAATTCCTTCCTGGACGATGACGGAGAGGGGAAAGTGTGTGGGTGGGCGCGCGCTCGCGCTTCCTTCACTTACTGGAAACTCCAGTCTCAACAGCCACACTCACAAACAAAGGTTTTTCTTGGGTAACAGGCTACATGAGGGTGATCCTGAAGCAGGCAACTCCCCTTTAATAGCATAGGAAGGGACTTGAAAAGGGGGGATGCGGAAGGTAGAGCAAGGTAGCCCAGCAAGGGTTGACTAGGGCCCCCAGGCTATAGTGTAAGGATCCTACCCTCATGGTGTTTCACCTAAAGGTGATGCAGGGAAAAACCCTAGAAAACCTGCATCAGGTAGGTCGGGGGCTAGTGGGTACTACTCCTGCGCCCTTCTGATGACGACGGGGAGACTGGATTGCTGTGGGAACGACGCAACAAACCCGCCTCCTCCGTGCCTTGTTCAGTATTGAGAGGCAGTTGGCCGACTGGTCCAATAGGATCAGCGAACAACTCTTACCCTGGTATGCCGAAGGTCTTCGACCCCCGTACATACATACACCTCTCAAACTGCCCCCCAAGGTCGTCTCAGCCTGCAGGAGTCTTAAATTAACTACCTTGGCCATGGACCAAGGGGGGAGGTAAAAAGAGGAAAACCAGGAAGGAGGAAGTCAACCTCCACCACCTGGCTCTCACTCATTTCCCAGCAGGATATTCCTCCTGCTTATTCCATATGGGATCTGTATACAAACAAAGGTTCAGCCAGAGAGTATCTTATATACAGGGAGCGTGACGTCATCACCACACACCATAAGAGCCTCGCATGTAAAACAGCGCTTTTTTGAGTCCGCTAAAATACCTCTTAAAGCATCAAAAGACAAATTACATACAAAGATAGATTTATTACGTTACAATGGTCTGAGCCCTGGTGGTGGCAACATACATTTAACATTCCAATAACGGAATATAAATTAAAGAAATAAAAAAATAAATGCTAATATAAACATTCAATACACAAATACTTAAAACAACACTAATTCTAAGCCTGAATAAATTAATTTAAACCATTTCCCCTTAATCCTGTCCCCTAAATAATTTTCCACTCTTCGGAAAAGTCGCTAGAGTAGACTTGCAGGCAAATTATTCCAGTCTTTCACGGTCCTATTTACTAAGGAGTATTCACCCACGTCCGTTCGTAGTCTTCTCTTATTAATTTTAAATGGATGATCGTTTCTCGCTACATATGTTGGCAAATGAATACGATTTTTGATATGACTCCAGGCACAAAGCCTGGTCCTCTTTCTCCTCCACATTGCACATACACGTGACTCTACTACAATATCTGCTTTTCCTGGCCCTGTTTTGAAGCCTGTCCACCGCGTGTATCTGTTCCCATACTCAAGGATTGGCCGAACCAAAGACCTATAAGCCATGTCTTTGGTCTTTCAGGTTGTTTGTCCTCCACCCTCCCCTTTCCCAGATACTGAATTTATGCGTTCTCCCCAATTTAAGTCTTTGCTCAAGGTTACGCCCAGATATTTGCAAGTGTCCACTTGTAATGTATCTTCACCCCTAATTTATTATATTCAACTTGAAAAAACAGTTTCTCATTTTTTTTGTAAATACAATCGATTTACCTTTTTGCCGCCGCCGCGTTTACTTTCATCCCATTTTCGTCCGAACCAACGCTGATCAATTCTGATTAGATCAGATTGAACAGAATTCATCGCGTTGGTCGGACGAAAAATTAAAAGGGTGGATTATTTATTTACACCACATATATTAGTATTTTCCAAAATAAGTAAGTTACAAATATTAATAATTCAAATGGGAACATTATAAAAAAAACAGTGATCATGTTTCAAAATGAGTATTGCGAGTTGGACGAGAAGTTACTTCAGCATATTTCTCAATAAAATGTTATAAAAGTTATAATTTCCTATTGGCGAATGTTGGTGGAGAATGGAAATGGTTTTTTTTATTGGGTTTAAATTCTGATAATGAGGCAATTTCCAAACGTTTCGGCGCGATTGGACTTTATAAAAATGAAACACATTCTCATTAAATTATTTAAATGTCACCTTTTTTTAATTCATCATAAAACGTTAATTTACGTTGATTAAACAATTTGATAGAAAACTAATTATAAAAAAAATTAAAAGTATTTAAATGTTTTCTTTAAAACTATTTATGTACGCGGCGCGACTTTTTCAGCGGCGCGAGATTAAATATAAATAAAAGGACCTTGACTCAGATAATGAAGTCCGGTTGATAATATTTTTAATGTAATCGAATACTTAACTATGAAAAATTAGAATTAATTGGAAAAAAGTGAGGGTTAATGCAATGGTGAATTTTGAATTTAGGTGTATTTTATGAAATAAGGGATGATGTAGTGAAACCAGATACTGCACTAAAAAGAGGATGAAATTCTGAACGAGAACTACAATTTGATTTTTTTAAACCTAATATATCGCGGAAGTTAACTGTGCACCAAACATGGCGCTCAGATTCTGTAAATTATAATATAATTCAAAAGTATTAAAGCAGAATGTGAAATACAACAAGGAGCGCTCGAAGGCTCATAGGAAAGACGCTGCTACCTGCTATGTACACTGCTTATTATACACCAGTGATGGGCAAAATTTTTCAGGTAAGGGGCCAAACGGAAACAAAAAATATTTAGGTGGGCCAATATAATTTTTTTATAAAAAAATATAACAATAATACATTTCACAAAATTCATGTATTTTGGTGATACTAAACACTATTAATGAGCGAAAGATGATGAAGGAGCATGTGAAGTAAGGGGCCAAAGGGAAGCAAAAAATATTTAGGTGGGCCAATATAATTTTTTTTTTAAAAAATAACAATAATACATTTCACAAAATTCATGTATTTTGGTGATACTAAACACTATTAATGAGCGAAAGATGATGAAGGAGCATGTGAAGTAAGGGGCCAAAGGGAAGCAAAAAATATTTAGGTGGGCCAATATAATTTTTTTTTAAAAAAAATAACAATAATACATTTCACAAAATTCATGTATTTTGGTGATACTAAACACTATTAATGAGCGAAAGATGATGAAGGAGCATGTGAAGTAAGGGGCCAAAGGGAAGCAAAAAATATTTAGGTGGGCCAATATAATTTTTTTTAAAAAAAATAACAATGATTATACATTTCACAAAATTCATGTATTTTGGTGATACTAAACACTATTAATGAGCGAAAGATGATGAAGGAGCATGTGAAGTAAGGGGCCAAAGGGAAGCAAAAAATATTTAGGTGGGCCAATATAATTTTTTTTTAAAATAACAATAATACATTTTCACAAAATTCATGTATTTTGGTGATACTAAACACTATTAATGAGCGAAAGATGATGAAGGAGCATGTGATGAATGAAACTGTGACTGCTTTTTCTGAAAACGAAAGGTAGAAGAAAAGAGGAAAACGTTTATTTTTCTTACCGACTGTATTCCTTTTTTTAGGAGTAACGTCGATGTGGGCCTGATAGAACATTTGGGCGGGCCGTAGTTTGTCCATCACCGTGATGATGAGACGATGAGAAGCCACCACAGACACCGACCACGCGCCCGCTGTTCGTTTCAATCACAAGAGAGACCGGGGCAGGTTGGCAACAGTGTGTCGGGGGGTTGGTTGGGTTTTTAATCGCATCGCATGGCAAGTTTTAGCAGCGGCCGCCATGCCGGATGCGGATGGATGGTTATTACGGCTATTTGTTAGCCTACGCTGTGCGCGGGATTTGTAATTTGAGGTGGGGATGGGGTTGGTTGGGGGTGGGTTGGGTGGGCGGCTTAACCCCGTCGTCCCAGTGTCGTTTGTCATTGTTGCGCACGGATAGAAACAATGGTCGCAGTGAGGGACACACAATGTCGCCTGCCTGCATTAGTGGCAACATTACACCAGGACAATTAGTTTGTTTCGCACGCCCTAATTGGTTTTTCCCCCCTTTTGTTACGCTGATTCGGATAGTGTTTAAAGAAGATGAGGAGGACGACGTCTGAGTAATTACACCGGGGTGTGACGGAGGACGACCGTTCGACAATGAGGCAAAGGAAAACGGGTGACGACGATGAATGAAGGCGGGACGCGGCGTCGTGTTGCGTGATCAGGGCCGCCACCCACAGGCAGTCACATCCTCCTCGTTTAGATTTAGATTTATTGTTGTTTCCATTAATCCTCGATTGAGGAAATAGGATACGTCATACATTAAAAATTAAAAATGAACAAAATAAAATACATAATTAAAGACAAATAAACTTAAAATAAATTAGTAAAAGAAAGTGTATATAGACAAAAGTCAATATAAACACAACACAGGGACACACACACACTGGGAAAACACAAACAAGCACACACACACTGAGGAACACGCAATGGAGTTTTAACTACTTGGACCAGGATGGAAACTGTCCTTGCTCCAGCAGCAGCAGCTATATACATGAAACAAACAAACAAACAAAAGAGCAGAAAAAAACTGAATAGAAATTTTAAAGATATGTGATGTGCTATTTTACAAGGTTGGCAGCAGCTCATTCAACACTTGCAGCAGCAGGAACCTTGATTTAAATACTAGAAGGACGATTAAGAAAATCCTGTACCACAGAGTAAAACAGCAGCAGCGCCATTTAAAAGAATAGTTTTACTCTGCTTCACGAAGCTTTTGTAGTTACTATTTTTAACCTCTGGAGGAAGGAAGGAAGGCTGTTGTATAAAATTATCCCCGGGGGTGTGTATTGTGAATACTTTTCTGGTGTAGAGAGAGAACAAGGGCGATGCTTGTCCGACCTTAGAGCTGAACGATTTCTGGTCGCGTATTCATGAAACTCGCCATTTGTTTGAAACAAATTAGTGTTTCGCTTTACAAACTTTAATATTTCATAAATATATACACAGGCTTGGTAAAGTAAGTATTTGCAAACTTTTGAAGAAAGGTTTGCAACTCGATCAGAACGGCCGCTGCTATTCTTCCTGGTTCACGAAGGATTTCCGTTTATCCTCGTCTCCTTGGAACTACCTGTCCCATAATGTCGATCATCTGATACAGCGCTCTCTACTCCACAGTCTCCGGTGCCTAAACTACAGGTTTTTTTTAATACCTCTTCTCCACTTCTTTAGTTCACATCTCGAAGGTGTCAGGTTACTCTTCTGTGGGAGTAATAGTTTGCCCCATGGTTTTGGGGGGGAAATACCACCCAATGCCGGCAAATATCATCATAGTTGTGAAACACCCCAGGCGCGCGGTGATGTTTGGCTCAAATACTGTCTCCTTTCTTTTGTCTCCGCACCGTCAAAGTCCGAGCAGATGTGTTTGACCGTTACAAGTCCATAAATAGCTCGCAGGATTACTGCTGCGTTCCTATATATAGGATAAGCAGGAGGAATATCCTGCTGGGAAATGAGTGAGAGCCAGGTGGTGGAGGTTGACTTCCTCCTTCCTGGTTTTCCTCTTTCCCTCCCCCAACCACTTGGACCATGGCCAAGGTAGCTAATTTAAGACTCCTGCAGGCTGAGACGACCTTGGGGGGCAGTTTGAGAGGTGGATGTATGTACGGGGGTCGAAGACCTTCGGCATACCAGGGTAAGAGTTGTTCGCTGATCCTATTGGACCAGTCGGCCAACTGCCTCTCAATACTGAACAAGGCACGGAGGCGGGTTTGTCGTGTTCCCACAACAATCCAGTCTCCCGTCATCAGAAGGGCGCAGGAGAAGGACCCACTAGCCCCCGACCTACCTGATGCAGGTTTTCTAGGGTTTTTCCCTGCATCACCTTTAGGTGAAACACCGGGTAGGATCCTTACACTATAGCCTGGGGGCTCTGGTCAACCCTTGCTCTACCTTCCGCATCCCCCCTTTTCTACTCCCTTCCTATGCTATTAAAGGGGAGTTGCCTGCTTCAGGATCACCCTCATGTAGCCTGTTAACCAAAAAAAAACTGTTGCGTTCCTAACCGCTGATTCCATCACCTATTTTTTTTAAAAGAGGTGTACGTACTGCGGTCCAAGACTTCGGTCATACGGTAAGAGTTGTCTGCTGATCTCATTGGATAAGTCGGCTAACTGATCTCCGAAAACTGGTGTGGAGGCACGGAGAAGGGAATGCTGCGGCCGCACAGCAAACCTGTTCCCCCGTAATTCATAAGGGAGGGCGTGGGAATAGTACTCAATAGCCAGACTTGCCTGCCTGATGCAGTGTTTCTAAGGGTTTTCCCTGCGTAGGTGAAAACACAGGGTAGGATCGTTAAACTATAGCCCGGAGGACCCAAGTCTATCTACCCTTGGCTACCTTGCTCTACCTTCCGCATCCCATTCTTGATATGTTGTATTAATATTTTGTTTGCTTTGCTTTGTTTTATTTTATTTATCATTGTATACTGTAGAAGATCCGGCGTACCTCCGTATTCGAGGATTTAAATGCTTTTTGGGCGCCAGGTATTTTTTAATAAAAATATCAAAAAAGTGGATTTTAATAGCTTTAATCCATTTCAGAACATGAGAAAAATTATCACTACAGGGCGTGGTCTTTCTCCTTCACTATCAACTGCCGACACATCCTTCTCCTTTCACTACCCCATGACGACTGCTCAAGTCTCGCCAGACTCCATTGTTGGCCCGAGTTGCGACAATTGCAACTCGCAAGCTGCTGGCCCGCATTGTTGCGTGTAACTTTTCATGTTACAATACATAGTTTTCTTTTCTCATATGTTGTATCCATATGTTGTTTCTTATATTTGTATTCTTAGTGTGATATGTAACATATTCTTTGACTTGTCCTATTTCCTCAATAGAGGACCAATGGATCCAATAAATCTTATCTTATCTTATCCCCCTTTTCAATTCCCTTCCAATGCTAGTAAACGAGTGTTTGCTTGTTTCAGGATCACCCTTATGTAGCCTGTTTAAAAAATAAATAAATAAAAATAAAACAAACCTACAGACGGTCAGTGTTATTGTGCAATGTAATGATTTTAATGTGTCAGCGTCAATGGTTCGTTCTCGTTGATCATTGACCTTTTCAACTGTTGCCTGTTTTCCTGCTCTCATTCGCTGAACATGGCGAGAATGCTACCAATTTTATTTACGAGGAGAATTACAAGTGGGGTCTTATTAAAGATCCCAAAATAGGAACAGAGAACTGCCTAAGGAGGATTTTTTTTAGCAACATCTACGAACTGGAGACGCGGGAAATTGATGATTTCCGGGGGTGATAAGTGCATATTTTCCCGGAATTTTTTTGTGTGCTATGAGTTGGAGGATAGCGACTGAGGTACTGGAGCAGCTGCAGGTAGCGTTTATCCTATTAGACGATCTATTTTTTTTTATTTAATTACAGTTTTTAAAAAAAACATTTTTCACGTTATGAACTCTGTTTGCCCTGTGTAAAGGAAAAGGCTCCATGGTTATTGATGGTGAAGGGCCCCTCGTCTAGAACACTGCTTTATGCGCTCTCTCAGAAGATTGGAATATTAAAGTTATTCCTGGGCATTCCTGCCTGCCGCCGCCGACCCCCGCCCCCCTTGCCGCCTCCTCCTCCTTCTCTGATTGGGTCAATTCTTCTTATAGAAGCTACAGCGCGGAGGAGGGTTGAAAATTCATTTCGCATTACTGCTAAGAGGGATTGTTCCAATAAAGCGTGGAGGAGTGAGTCTCCGTCGGCTCGTCCTTTTCTTTCTTGCCACGCTGATCACTTTAACAACTTTTAATACAGTTTTTTTTGTCCTTTTCCTCCTCCGCTGGTCTGGAGCTTCTGGAAAACTCCGCCTTCAGGAGGACTGGGGGGGAAACAAAAGAGATGAAAGGAGGAGGCGGGTGGGGAAAAGAGTAAAAGGTAAAAGGGAAGCGAGGAGGATTCTTGCTTGTTCCATCCGCTCCACTTGAAAGTGAGAGCGCACCAATCTCATTGCGTGCGCGATGGTCACACACACACACGCACGCAGTACGCGAGGGTTTGAAAGGGGAACGAGAAAAATATTGTATAGTTCCACCTCGCAATAAACACGACACCCGGGTAATGAGAATACACAATTGGCTGTTGGTGTATTTGTTCCGCAAACAAATTTAAACATATCGAGCAATTTGGACCAAATTGCGTACACATGTTCCTTTACATGTCGGAAAAAAAAACAATGTCGGTCATAAGAAAGACGCGACTGCGACTCCACGGAGTTGCGCGAATTTATGAGGCCGAGGATTCTAAAAAAACATGCATAAAAGACCGATAATTGCCTTGGATAATTTTTTTTGACGTCATTGACATTAATGGTGTTTATCCCGATGCTATTAAAGTACGAGGTCTTTCCCGGTGAATGAATGGCATGTAAAAATTCCTCTCTCGAGTTTCCAACCGGGTCAAAGATTTTAACAGTGACGTTTCGATGGCTTGCTGTTGCCATCATCTTCAGACTGAAGTGTCAAATTCGGTGAGTGTAAGCATTTATATAGTCTGAGGCAAGTCTGTGCAAGCACAAACCGCCTGTGATTGGCTAGATGTGGACGCGGGAGTCTCCCATTGGTCCACTTGCTTAGTCATGCTCTAGTCTCCCGTGGCTGCGCTGCATCTGGGGTCCCGTGACTCAGCTCCGCGGCGTTCCTCCGGTGAAACAAAGGGTTCCAAGCCAGGCTCAATTGGAATCCAGAATCTCTATTCAGTAAATTCTCACTGGACCTGATGTTTATTGCCTCCAAAATAACGCTATCCCAAATAGCAATTAGCACAGGCGGCTTGTGCTTGCACAGACTCGCCTCAAGACTATATAAATGCTTACACTCACCGAATTTGACACTTCAGTCTGAAGATGATGGCAGAGCAAGCCATCGAAACGTCACCGTTAAAATCTTTGACCCGGTTGGAAACTCGAGAGGAATTTATACAAATATATATCCCGATGTTGTTTGAGTATATTTTCAACTCTATTCGGCTCCTAGGGATGGCGTTGGACGGCCGATACAGAATAATAGTGGAATAACAACCGATCCGGTGTCAATCCCGGGGTTATATGAGTCGCTGAGTTCAATTCTCCACACTTAACGTGCAACTTACGTTGTACTTCAGCCCTTGGGTTGTTATTTACGAAGTAAGGTGAAAATCCCATAGAATGTAGATTAACTTCCACTACCTAAAGGCACTTGGCTACTTTTTCACTCTCTTAAAGTACCGGGAATAATTTTCCATTATTTTAATGTGGCGGGAATGTTTTTTTTTCACCATATTAAGGGTACCTGGAATATTTACGACCCGGGTGAGTATTATTTACACTGTTGGGGTCCTGTTGGACTTTAATTATTAGATTTCTACGTTAACGTATTGGCTTATAGAATTGTCATTATAATTCTGACTGTTGATTTGAATAACTAAAAAAATAGTTTCAAAGACATGTGTCATAGGAAGGTAGATATGGACTTATGGGGATGTTCTTTTTTTAATGGACCGGTTGCCGTAGGATGTTAGCAGACTTTGTGGTGATCTATTAACACGTCGTTTCATCGATTTGCATTTTCTTATATATATATTTATCGTATAATGTACGGGGGCTGCATTTTAGGGTGTATTTAGAAGAAAAAAAGAACTTGTTTATCCGGGTTGTTTTTATTATAAATCATTACGTTTTTACACAGAGTCACTGCCCTTATTGGGCTCTTATAGTAAGGGGTAATCACTTTCTATACGCCTTCATCAAAGGAAAGATGCCGTCTCTGTCGCACCGCGGCTCATCGTCCACATTTCCACGACTTTCGTTAAACTCCCCTTCACTCATTAGCGCTTCTCCGTAAACCTCACACAATTTCCGATGAACGTTATGTTGGCTTAACATTCCCTTACATTCAAGAAACGAATCACTGATCTGAATTCTAAGTCCTGGGTGGGGGGGTCATTCAATTGTTTTGAACATTTCCAAACGCTCTATCGAAAGAAAGGCACCAAAGTGGCTGTGCAGAGAAGTAGCGGGAGAAGGAAGGACACTGATTAATTAAATATATGTTCTTACTTGAAAAAAATAGCACACGTGGAATTTGGTGTTTCTTCAAGAAGGTCCCTGGTCGAACAGCAAATTAATATTAGTTTTCTACAAACAATTTTTTTGGTATTGTTAAAAAAAATAGGGAGCGGCTGGAATAAACCTTTGTTAATTACAGAGTGCTTTTAAAAAATCTTTATCTTTGTAAAGGAAGAGGAAAAGTACCCAACAAAAGGATTTATCAGCAGTCGGTTTAATTTTAAACTCGACAGGAAAAACAATTTCGCAATCACGCAGAAGATAAGGAAGTGAGTGATGCTGGTACCCGGGCCTGCCTCTGCAGAGTGCAGACAGTCTTCCTGCTCACAAAGGCCGTCGTACACAAAGGACGGGGCACGAGATTATTTAAGGGGGATTACGAACCGCATCTAGACAACGATTCGCCGTTCGCTCGGATCACTTTGCCAGAGCCTCGGGTCGCAACTGTCCGAGGAGAGATCATTTAGTTATTTCTAAATACGGTGTAAATACAGGGGAAGGGAGGTCGACGTTGAGCTACCTACGGCTATCATGGCGGCGTTTCGTTGTAACAGCTGGCCGCAGCTTTGAGCCTTAGGACCGTCGGTGAATGCGGCTGGTTCCTGGACCCTCACGACTGCACCCCTAGTGCGACATTACATAAATAAATATTCGTATCAAAACGAACAAACAACTTTTATTATATTTTTACAAAATGGTTAAACCGTTTTATAATGCATGAAGAAAACACGAGCACTGTCTCTATATCTCAGGCCTAATGGGTATAATATTTTTGCCAGTAGTTGTTTTTCCTCGGTATTGCTGTACCATGGTATGGTTGTAGCTGGTTCTGTTGCACCAGCAGTAGTAAGATGGACTGGAAAGAGGACAGGATCTGGAGGTGCTTTGGTTCGCGTCTCGGGAAATGCAAGCGTGACGTCACTGGTCCTGACGTGACGTCATCAGCCACGGGCGAGTTTGATACAGTCTCTCGTCTTCAACGTACAATGTACACATGTAATATAATTAATAACAATGGAAACAACAATTTCGGTTGACTTATATGAATTAAAATTATTTAAGTAAATTTATTCAATTAACTAATTGAATAGATTGTTTATATATATAAATGTATAGAGACAATGAATCGTCTCCCTGGGATGTCTCCCTAACACACATCCAGCTCCAAGCAAAGCAAAGGAATACAGACATCAACAATACGTTCAGTTCAAAGAAAATATAACTTCAATTGTTTTCCTTTACTGTTTATTCATTGTAATTTTCACTATTTGTGACCTTCAGTATTAATTTCCTTTGTGGTCAACAATTTAACATCAAACGTATATTAATGTTACACTTTTAAATTAATTTAAATCACGCGAAAGAAAAAATAATAAATGGAAATGACATATTTGCGAACCCAAAGATATTTCTGTTTACAACCAGGGATATTGATTGCTAACATAATACCACCAGAGACGTTGTTGCTTACGCGCGAATTATTACTATATTTGAAAAGAAAAGAAATGCGCGGTAACGTGTGTGTACGTATGTCACGTTACAGTAGAGACGCGAGTGATTCACCTCCCAGCTAAATATTTTATAGTCTAAAAAGAACCGTGTGAATTTCCCGCCACTGTTGCTCCATTGAAATATTTCACCCTTCAATCGAGCTTTCCATTTAACTCAATAAAAGTTGTAAAAGGTTGGGCAAGAGCCGCGAGAAACGTCACGTTCTAGAATAGAACTTTAGAAGGCTTCAGTTTGAAGAAAGAAATTATACCTTAAATTACAGTCAGTTATATGATCGCTGTTATTGTGGTATTCAGTCCTACGACTAGTCTGATGCAACCCTCTATACTAACCTATCTTTCGCAAGCCTTTTCATTTCCGTATAACTACCACATCCCATATCCGCCCTAATCCCCTTAGCATATCCCATCTTGGGCCTCCCTCTTCTGTTCTTACCACACACACACACATACACTTCCCTCTAATGCTGATTTTACAAGATCCCCCCGTGCCTTAAAACGTGGCCTATTAATCTATCCCTTCTTTTGCTCAAAGTCATCCATATTGTTCGCTTTTCCCCTATTCTGTTTACACCTTCCTCCTTAGTTGATTCTATCCACCCGTCTCATTCTCCTATAGCACCACATTTCAAAGGCTTCTATTCTTTTCCTTTCCGAAATTCCTATCGCCCACGTTTCGCACCCATATAACGCCACGCTCCCTACCAACATTTTTAGCAACGATTTCCTAATATTCACACATATATTATAGTATAAGTATGTATAAGTATAAAATCATATTCCATAGATCCTCCTATAGAGAAGCACAAGCTTCAAGGATGATGTGGAACACGAGTCAGAGATTTTACACATAGTTAGGTTGCTTTATTAATATTAGAATATACTGTAACTATTCATTAATTTTTAACTTATAATAAGATTTTCTTAAGTTCTATACAGAAGACATACAATTTGTACCTTATATATATATAAAATTGATAAATATTTTTACATCCTATACTAAAAAAATTAGTGTTCTAATAATGTTCTTACATAATTATCTTTCATAATTTTATAAATATCTACCCCTGTGATGATACATTCAGCTTCATAAATTCTTCAACAGAGTAGAAGGAGTGGCCTTAGTAAGAACTTAGTTAGTTAGTTCATATTTGAACTTGTTTGGATTTATTTTTAATTGTTTAATGGAGGTGGGAAGTTTATTAAATATGCTAATAGATGGCATTGTAATGTACACCCTTTTGTATTACGGTTAGAGACTTCCCTTCCTTCCTTCCTTCCTTGTGTAAATTGTTTTTACTTCTGGTATCAAAGTCATGTATATCTGAGTTTAGTGTGAAGAGGTTACATGAGTGATTGAATATGCTGGCTCAAGTGAGTGTCAGTATTCCAGTTTTCTTGAAAAGTCCCCTACAAGATGTTTTTGGTGAGACCTGACATAATATTATTCTAACAGCCTTTTTTTGAAGTGTAAATATTTTATCTTTCCCTGATGCATTGCCCCAGAATATTATTATACCATATGTCATCATTATAGAGTGGAAATATGCATAATAAACTAATTTTCTTATTAGGTTAGGATCACTACAACTTGACATAATCCTCTAAGAGCAAAGGTTGCCGCCGCCGAGCCTAATTTTTTCGTAGGAGAATATTAATATTATTTACAGAATGAAAAAATCGGATCTTTCCGCGTCTTAAATTAGATTCTTTTGTGTCAGACATGTATAGTAGACATAAATAGTAGGATACACAGGAAAGGAAAGGTTTCGCTAAAAAGAGGAAATTTACTTAACGGGTAATAATGCGGAATTGGAAAAGGCTTGCTCAAGATGCGGGATAGCATGAAGGATTGCATCAGTCCAGTCTTGGTGTAGTTTGGGTTGATCTTCATCTTTGCCTGTGTTTCGTAGAGCTCTACAGTCAGTGTGGACTGGTAAGGGTGAGAAGACTCGACACCCTGGGGGGGGGTATTTGGTGGGGTGAGTAGGGGGGGGGGAAGTTGGTTCTGTTCTGACATCTTAACCGTGTCGAGACGATTTCCTGGTTGATGGATGAAGGCGAGGACGAGCGCTCTGTGATGAATGGAGCGGGTGACAAAGTTTTGCCCGAGCGGAGTTTCCAGAATAGTCTGCGTCAATCTTGGTGACGACGACGACGACGAGGGAGCGCAGATGGTTCCTTCCCCCCCACCCACCCACTAAAACAGGAAGGAAAGCTCACACTCTAAATACGGAAGAATAATATAATCCACGCAATTGATCCTGGACTTGTTTAATTGGCGTTTAGACTTAATTTCGCGTCAGTCGGTCGCACTCACCACTTGTGGTACGCGATTGCCTGCCTGTACCACAATAAATTTTAATTAAATTGTATTATTTTTATTTATTTCTTGTACATAAGTATTTAGGTCTAAGCAGGACGAAGTCGGGAGCATGAATGAACGCGATAGGTTAAGTAAATGACGAATTACAGTCATCTCCTCCTCCTCCTGGGCCAGAAAACGGAAACATTAAGGTTCGGTAAATATTATTGGACGATATAGCGTCAAGTCTCGCCTGCGGAAGACATGGGCGACATGTAACGTGACATACGTACACACACGTTACCGCGCATTTCTTTTCTTTTCAAACATAGTAATAATTCGCGCGTAAGCAACAACGTCTCTGGTGGTATTATGTTAGCAATCAATATCCCTGGTTGTAAACAGAAATATCTTTGGGTTCGCAAATATGTCATTTCCATTTATTATTATTATTTTTCGCGTGATTTAATTAATTTAAAAGTGTAACATTAATATACGTTTGATGTTAAATTGTTGACCACAAAGGAAATTAATACTGAAGGTCACAAATAGTGAAAATTACAATGAATAAACAGTAAAGAAAAACAATTGAAGTTATATTTTCTTTGAACTGAACGTATTGTTGATGTCTGTATTCCTTTGCTTTGCTTGGAGCTGGATGTGTGTTAGGGAGACATCCCAGGGAGACGATTCATTGTCTCTATACATTTATATATATAAACAATCTATTCAATTAGTTAATTGAATAATTTTACTTAAATAATTTTAATTCATATGAGTCAACCGAAATTGTTGTTTCCATTGTTATTAATTATATTACATGTACATTGTACGTTGAAGACGAGAGACTGTATCAAACTCGCCCCTGGCTGATGACGTCACGTCAGGACCAGTGACGTCACGCTTGCATTTCCCGAGACGCGAACCAAAGCACCTCCAGATCCTCTCCTCTTTCCAGTCCATCTTACTACTACTGGTGCAACAGAACCAGCTACAACCGGTACAGGAAAAACTACTGGCAAAAATATTATACCCATTAGGCCTGAGATATAGAGACAGTGCTCGTGTTTTCTTCATGCATTATAAAACGGTTTAACCATTTTGTAAAAATATAATAAAAGTTGTTTATTCGTTTTGATACGAATATTTATTTATGTAATGTCGCAGACAGATGTTATTTACCAGCAGCAATCCTCCATCTGGTCAGCCGCGGGAAAAATTGACCTGACGCCTGGACCTGCTCTGTACCCCGATTCCCCGAAAGCCGGAACAATAGAGGCAAGTGACTTCATAACAACAATTTGTTATGCCCAAGATTATGAAGGACACTTGCCGAAAATAAGAATCTCCAGAATCCTACCCTCCATATGGAGGAAGTAGGAAGTGCACCACGCACGCCCACCAGGAGAGAATTGGGGCGGGGCGAGAAGAAGAAAACCAGGGTGCATTAGGAGACGAGACAGCAGTTTAGAGGAGTTTTTACACAGCAGTTTTTGGAGAGCAGTTTTAGAGGACAGCAGTTTTTAGAGGACAGCAGTTTATCGAAATTTTAATTTAACACAACAGTTACAGAAACATTTTTTTTGGATGCAACCAGAAGACAACATTGAAAAAATTTAAATAGTTACGTCAGTTTCACTGGACGTAAAATCTGATCCAATCATCCGTCCATCTTTGAAGCCTCCGACGCTTGGGAGACGACGCCCAGCAGCAGCCATCAGCCAGCAAGGACGCCGTGGTGATGGACTCACCCACCTTACTGTTTCCTGCCTCTGGTCGTTTGTCTATAAAGTGTTCGCTTTCCCCCCATATTCGATTTATACCCACTGAGCGTTTTAGCTTTCCCTTAGTTAAAGATTCACTCATGCTCCCGACGTAGTGAGCGAGGATCATCCCCCTTTATATATATATCTAATTTAATAAATCTGCATTTGTTAAAATTTAAATATTATAATTTTTTTTATCCCGTATAAATTAAAAACAACCTAAAATCATTCTCCCCCACCTACAAATTAATAGAACCCGCACCACACACTGTTTTTGGATTAGTAGGACACTAGTTTACTAACAGAATCCCTGGATTGATGATAGTTTAGAGGTTAAGAGATTAGGGCGTATAAAGCGGGTAAATTGATAACTGAAAAATTAAGGAAAAAAACAGTGTCAAGTTCCTGTACCTCTCTTCTTCCTTGGGCTCTACAGCCCACTGAGGGCCTTGGCCTACCGCGTCGACTGCGGACAGTCATCTTACTTGACAGAAACTGATTTCGGAGTGACCATGTGGTCAGTCAGCCTTAACCCCCCCAGTCTTCATGATCATGACGTCACAGACATCAAAGCCCTCTGACCCGGGCGTTGCGAGGCAGCGACGCTAGCCACTAGACCACGTGAGGTCGTCGGCAATCTTCAAGTTAATCGTAGAAACGTTTCTCGGGTTTTTTCCAACCGGGTAATGTCAGTGCGCAGGCGACGTTTCGTCGACAGATAGCACAACTCCGTCATCTTCAGCCAGCCCGGTTGGAAAACCCGAGAAACGTTTCTACATATTCTTCACCGGGAAAGAAAGCCTTCGTTCTTTAATTCAAGTTAATTATATAGAATATACTTAATATTGACTAGCTGCTTATTTGGGATGTAGTAACTGGAAGAAATAAGAGTACCACGGAAGTGGATGCAGCTGTTATAGAAATTGCAGAGTGCTTTGCATGGGGGTTTTTAATAATGTTCGTTGCCTCAGCCACTGGAAGAAACTCGTAGAAACGCCAAAGCGTTAATTTTTTTCTAAATCCTTTCTTCCCCCTCCCCTCCCCTTCTCACTTTCTCTTTCACTCTTTTAACTCGTCCAACTTAACAGGTTGACTACGAGACTCTTGACGAAGCGGTAATTTAATTTTTCCCTCCGCCGTCAGTTTCTTTCTCTGTCAATGCTCGGGAAGAATAATAAATCGACTTCTCGACGTTTTTAATTTCTTTTCCCCCCTTCTTCACAATTTAAAATTCATAATGATTCGATAATAATCGAAAGTCTTGGAGCAGCAGCAGCAGCAGCCGCCGTCGTCATTATTATTATTATTATAATTTTTTTCTCTCCCTTATTTTCCAAGGTTGTGAGAATTTCTGGCATTAATAATATCTGTAGAACTCTGCCCGTGGAGTGAAGGAGGGAAGGGAAAGGGGGGTGGGAAAGGGAGGGTGGTGATAGAGTGTACAGTGAAGAATTCCAGGGTTGGGAGAGAGGGAGAGAGAGAGAGAGAGAGAGAGATTTTTCATATCACCATAGCTGCTGCAGCACGACGTACGCCATTAAATTCCCAGTCCCTCGGATATTTATTATTTTATTGTACTTCTCCCTCCTCCCTCTCCCGTTTCCATTTTATTTTGGTCTTGTTTGAAAACAATTACTTATTTTATACAATTCTACTCCGTTTACTCCTATGACCTGTTATAAATAAAAAGGACGAAAGATTGAACTGTAAACATGATATCAGAAGGTAGAATACACGACCAACCCAAACGAAAACACATTTTTTTTCGGGGGTAACAGGCTGCATGAGGGTGATCCTGAGACAGGTATCTCCCCCTGTAATAGCATAAGAAGGGAATTAAAAATGGGGATTTGTGGAAGGTAGAGTAAGGTAACCAAGGACGGGTAGACTAAGGCCCCTCAGGCTATAGTATAAGGTTCTTATCCGGTGTTTCACCTATAAGAAATCCAGGGAAAAACGTAAAAAAATTCTCACGCCATTCCGAATGAAGGAGAGACGAGTTTGCTGTTTCGTGTCGCAGCATTCCCTTCTCCGTGTCTCCACCAGTTTCCGGAAATAACAGATCCAATGTGGAATCTTAAAACGTGTGCCCAAGGTCTTCGACCCCCAGTGCATACACCTTCTAAAATAGATGAAGGTGTCTCGGCATGTGGGAACATTGGAAAAAAATTATAGAGAGTACGAGACATTCCCAACGCAGTCTGGTGAGCCCCGCAGTGGATTTAGGGAGAAGTACCTGCGAGAGAAAACTCCCACAGGTATTAGGTTCTTCCAAAGGTAGTATTTATTTTGGTTAACAGGCTACATGAGGGTGATCCTGAAACAGGCAACTCCCCTTTAATAGTATAGGACGGGAATTGAAAAGGGAGGAATGTGGACGGTAGAGTAAGGTAGCCAAGAGTTTTTTTGGGGGGGTTAACAGGCTACATGAGGGTGATCCTGAAACAGGCAACTCCCCTTTAATAGCATAGGAAGGGAATTGAAAAGGGGGGATGCGGAAGGTAGAGCAAGGTAGCCATGCAAGGGTTGACTAGGGCCCCCGGGCTATGGTTTAAGGATCCTACCCTAGCGGTGTTTCACCTAAAGAGATGCAGGGAAAACCCTAGAAAACCTGCATCAGGTAGGTCGGGCATTGAGTGGTACTATTCTCACGCCCTTCCCTGTGAATGACGGGAGACGAGTCTGCTGTGGGGACGCAGCATTCCCTTCTCCGTGTCTCCACCAGTTTCAGGAGGCAGTTGGCCGACTGATCCAATGGGATCAGCGGACAACTCTTGCCATATGCCCAAGGTCTTTGACCCCGGTACATATACCTCCTAAAATAGGTGAAGGTGTGTAGCCAAGAGTACAGAGGGCTACAGTTTAAGTATCCTGCCCGGTGATTCACCTTAAAAGAGACGAAGGAAAAAATCTAAACAATCTTCATATCAGTATGGGGAACTTAAGACGGTTGACAACTTACAGTGCCTGGGAGAAGTACGATAAAAGCAAAACTGAGACACTAAAGTACAGTTATTGAGCAGAGAAAATCTATACACGGTTAGACGAAGAAGGAAAAGAGGAAAGAAAATTATACAAAAAAATCTAGAGATTGAAATATGAATATAGAAAATTGAAACCGAGAAGAACAAGGAGATCACTACACAAAAATGGGAGAAAAATCATACATGCTATAAGGACATATTAAAGGAATGAAAGAAGATTGACGATCGACACGAACCAGAACACAGATGGAGAGGGGAAGAATTCAGAGCGGGGATTCAGGGGTCTTCAAGGAAAGTTAAAGAAACGGGAGCAAAATCGACGGAGGGAAAGAGTACGGAGAAAGGATTAAAGAGTATTGGAAGAGAAGTTATTTCACGTTGTCTATAATCGGCCAAATACAAGAAAAAAGAATTAAATGAAATGCAATTTCCTGGATTGAAGTAAATTAGAATTGGACAACATTTGTCTGTAGTAAGTAAATAAGAATAATTGGACCAGATAGCGAAGTTAAATTATTTTTAACGGAATTATCTGACATGAGGCAATTTTACCTTCCAATTTGTGAAATACTCGTTTAATTACAATCGTGGCTTCCGTTTAATTTGAGAAAAATATGTTTTAGTAATTGATTAAGGTGGGAACAAAATGGCGGCTCACGTCGTAAGGGGAGGATATCACGCGTCATCATAAAAATGCTGGGTAGAGGAGGAGAGTGGATTTTGTATCAAGTTAATAAAATATATAGCAATGTAACTACATAGAAATAAATTATTAATAAAGGAAAGAAGATTTATAGATGTAAAGAGAAGTAAAGTTAAAAGAAGTGAGAGAGGGGAAAAATATAGTATAGGAGAAATATGAAAAAATACTACATTAATGTGAGAAAGAAAAAATATCGTATAACAGCAAGAAGAAAAAATACTACACTAAGGAGAGAGGGAAAAATTATGACGGAAAATGTCATATAGGGGAGTAAGGTAAAAATTCTGCATAAAGGAGAGAGGAAAATATAATAGAGAAAAAGGAAGAATGTTCCATAAAGTGAGAAATGGAAGAATATCTTATAGAGGAGTGAAGGAAAAAAAAATACTGCATAAAGGAGAGCGAACAATAAATATAACCTAAAGGACATGAAGAAAATATCATTAGGAGGGGAAAAATAAACACAGGATAGAGGGAAAAATTGTACTTGAGGAGAAAATGTCCTATAGAGGATAAAATAACTAATATAGGAGGGAAAACGTGGCATAAAGGAGCAAGGGAAAAATATGTCATAGACGAGGGAGAAATCAATGTTATTTATGTAAGTAATATAAGTGCATAAATAGTTGCAACATTTATAAAAAAATTAATATAAACCTGTGATATGAGAAATGAGAAAATACGTTAGAAAAAAAATATAAACAAAGAAATTGCATAAATAAGGAAAAATCATTAATTTACGACAATGTTGACGATGAACCAAGGACAATATCAGTTAATAAAATGCATAAAATTGAGGGGGAACATAAATAATTTTATTAAATATTGTATTACAGATATTAAATAATTTAATGTTGTTTTAATGTATTTTTCTCTGTTAATTATATTATGCCGATGGTTGTTGTTGTTGAATGTCAAGCGGACATTTTGTTTTTCAGTCTCTCTGTCTCAGCCCTTCTTTCCTTTCCATTTCTTTGAGTTAGTAATTCCTCCGGATGTAAACACAGTCACAAGAACAACAACAACAACAAGAGTTTAATTGACTCGAGTTTAATTGACGCTAATGACCTCCCAAGGCCAATTTTCTCGTTCTTGGAAACTCGAGTTGCCGTCAGAAATCAACCTCGGCTTGCATACGGAAAAGTCAGAGATATAATTATTGTATGTGTTTTCTCTTTTTAGAGCTTGTTTCCCTGCGATGATACGGTAAATAATATGGTACACAAACAGTCAAAGCTTCTATTTTTAATTACAAATTGAAGGAAAAGCAGAAAGAAAAGTAAAATTAATCGTCACTTAAACAGATTGTTAACATCTATAAGTGAAATATTTCAGGTTTTTTTTCTCTCCTGTATGTTTTCTTTTCCTCTCTCCTTTCTGAGATAATTATTTTGCTCTCACATTAATATAGCATTTTTTCCCTTTGTCCTCTTATGATATTATATCCACCCGGATTAGATATTTTCTTCCTCTATCATTTATGGGATATTTTTTTTTTCAAATTTCTCCTCTATTAAATTGTCTCCCTCTGTCTTTGGTGGTATTTTCTCCCCGCATCAATGCCATATCCGCCCCTTCCTCAATGAAATATTTATTTTCCTCTCTCCTTTATGTAGTATTTCTTCCTTCTCTCCTCTATGAAATATTGTTCAATTTCTCACTTTATGGGATGTTCTTCCTGTTTTTATTGTATTACATTTTCTCCTTCTCTCCCGTATTATAGTTTCATCTCTCATATATGTAAATATTTTTCTGTCTCTCTCTTCTCTACACGACATTTTTCCCTCCTTCATTAAATATTTTTTTGCTAATCTTCTTTTGTGATATGTTTCATCCTTTCTCTTCTATTAAATTTTTTTATACTCTATCCTCTTTCACCTATGGGATTTTTTCCTCTCTCCGTTATGAGATATTTACTTTACTCTGTCCTTTTTCTTCGTTCTTTTAACCCTGTTCTCACTGTGAGTTAATTTTACATTCCTCGCTTTATTGGAGACTTTTCCTCTTTCCCCTTTGTCCTCAGTCTTCTGTGATTGTTTTCTTTTTCTCTCTTAATGTGAAATATTTTTACTCTTTCTTCTTTATTTTTCTCCCTCTTCTATCAGATATTTTTTCTTTTACAACGTATTTGTTTCTCTCTCTTCTCTCTGAGATATTTATTTTCATCTCTCGTAGTAGTTTTTTTGCCCTCTCTTCTCAATGAGATATTATTCCATTTTTCACTTTATCCGATATTTTTCTATTTTCTCATCTATTTCATTTTCATGTGATCTCTGGATTCCTTTCCTCTCTCCCTTCCTCCTCCCCCCTCTCTCTCGCCTGATACTTTTTCTCTTTCTGCTACATTATGTTATTACTCCCTGCCTTTATCATATATTTTTCCCTTCTTATTTGTGCAGTATTTTTTCCCCCTTTCTCCTTGATGAGACATTTTTCCCTTTCTCCTGTATTACTTTTCTCTCTGTCCCTCTGATATTGGGGTTAACAGGCTACATGAGGGTGATCCTGAAACAGGCAACTCCCCTTTAATAGCATAGGAAGGGAATTGAAAAAGGGGGGGATGCGGAAGGTAGAGCAAGGTAGCCAAGGGTTAACTAGGGCCCCCGGGCTATGGTTTAAGGATCCTACCCTAGTGGTGTTTCACCTAAAGAGATGCAGGGAAAACCCTAGAAAACCTGCATCAGGTAGGTCGGGCATTGGGTACTATTCTTACGTCCTTCCGAATGACGGGAGACGAGTTTGCTGTGGGGTCGCAGCATTCCCTTCTCCATATCTCCACAAGTTTTAGGAGGCAATTGTTTTCTCCCTCCTATATGAGATATTTCTTTCCTCACTCGTCTATGTGCTAGTTAAAAATTATTTTTTTTCACGTGATATGTAACCTCTGTTTTTTCCTTCTCTTTCTCCACTCAAACGCCTTCCTATTCTACTCTTATTTTTAATTTATTTTTCCTCGTTTGTATAATTTTCTATTGTTGTGGTATTCAGTCCTAAGGCTGGTCTGATTCCTGCTAACCTATACCACGCAAGCCTTTTCATTTCTATATAGCTGCCACATTCTACGTCTGCCATAATTTGCCTATAGCGTATTTTGTCCTAAGACCTCCCTCTTCTGTTAACTTTCCTGTAATCCTAATTGTACAAGACCTTTCGTGTCTGTCCATCATGATTATCGTTATTAGTTTTCTCTTTTAATATAATGTTTTTATTTTTTATTTTTTTGTTACTGTGCTTCCTTTATTTGTCACCGATATATTTCCTTGGTTTTATGTCCTTCAGTGTCCCTGGACTAATATTTCAGGTGCATCAAAAATGCTAAAATAAAAGCGGCAACCCCCTCATCACTCCACCTCCTAATTTTTAATTGAGCTATAGGAAGTGTCGTCACCTTTGTAAAGAGTTTAAATGCAACCCGTAGTAATCTTAGTTGGGGGAGGGATTTAATGTGCAGGTTCTTTTATGATAAAGGGCTTCCTCAGTCATAAAGCAGCGCCGTCACTTAGTACAGGGCGTGCGTGAGTGAGTGAGTGTCCTTTAAGAGCGAGACGAGTGACAGGTATTACGTAATTAACGGGAGAGAGAGAGTCTCTCTCAGAGCAGCAAGCGCCGCCCCGTGGGAACGGAGGTGGAGGTGAAGGTGAAGGGGATTTTAATAACCGCTGAGCATATTTTTCAACGCCCCTTTGCGCTAAAAGCTCGTAAATATATCTTATCCTTCTTCTCCGGCGACGACGACGACGACGACGGCAGAGGAGACATATTAAAAAGGGGGGAAGGGTTGGGGGCGGGGGTGGGGGGGCGGAGAGAGAACGTGCCGTACCCTCTCTGCTATAAATATTATATATATATAAACGAGAAAAAATAAACAGACCAGAGCAGGAACAATTTTTTGGGGGGTTAGATTTATTGGTTCCATGAGTGCTGTAGTGAGGCATAAGAGCGAATGAAATACGGTGGCCAGTGACGACATTCATGACGTCACCCAGGTTAAATCCACAGTCTCTCTCCCCCCCCACTCGGATAGCGTTAACATCAGAAAGATATATATATATATATATATATATATATATTGTAATATACTTTTTTGGGGTATAAAACATTAATTAATCAATAGAACAAATTATAATCAATTTTAAAATTTTTCATTTATTAATTTAAAGTGATTACACGGGCTTAATCTCAGGGGATTTTGGGTCTCTCGAGAGATGGATGGAGTATGCAGTAGCTGAAAATAGAAAGAAAAAACAATCATTAAATATTATTTAACCAGAGCAATGAGCAAGTTTCACAGCTTTTTTTTAATAACTTACCCACAATTACTACAGGGGCCTACAAACATCCACCTCACTCCTCACGAATGTTTCCGCGTCTCTCTCTGGCGTCTTGCAGGATTTTTTTATCGATGAAGGTAGAAGAAGGAACCAGATCCACCGCAACTCATCTGCTTCCTCGAAACATCTAACGTCTCTGCAGCCACCTCTCACAGCATCTGATCACGTCCGTCCTCTCCTCAACTCGTCTGACTTCTGCTCATCTGCTCGGACCACGTCTTTCCTCTCCTCCACTCATCTGACTTCTCCTTTATCTCGTCTCAATTCTGATCACGTCCGTCCTCTCCTCATCTCGTCTGACTTCTCATCACGTCCGTCCTCTCCTCATCTTGTCTCAATTCTGATCCCGAGCCACCCATCGGCTCCCCTTTTTAAATCCTCCGACGGGAATTCCCCGCCATAGGTCTATTTCATAAAACTCCGGGGTTCCCCGCCTCAGGTCCCTTACAAAATTCCGGGGTTTCCCCGCCAGTTCATTTCACAAAATTTCGGGGTTCCCCCCGCCCTCATTTTTTAACACACGCTCGGCGGGACTCTCCCGCGGGGAATCACCATCTTTCAGCCGACTAGACATTTTGTTGTTGGCCGAAATGCGCCTCATAACGCCACAAACCCACAAAATCCGCGTTTTTTATCACTATATATATATATATATATATCGGTCGTTACCCCGTTCTAGCTCAGCTCTTCCTCGATATTGGATTTTTGTTCATAAAAATACCCAAAGATTTAATTAAGAATCAGAGCACGAAGTTGATAACGCAAAAGTAGGACGTGGCAATTCACTCATTCTCAGATCACTTATTCACCTACCGACGACGCTGTGTGAAGCGGGATTCTATTCCACTTATTCGTGGTTTATGGAATAACAAAATTTGTTAGATTGGGAAGGGATATTTTGAAGGAAGTTAATGGAGTTCTGCTACTTGGGAAGCGTAAAAAACTAGGGACGGTAGAAGTATAGTAGACATAAAAGAGTAGGATGGCAACAGGGCAAGGAAGGCTTTCGCGAAAAAGAGGTAATATAACTGTGAATATTAGGAAATGGTTGCTAGAAATGTTGGTATGGAGCGTGGCGTTATATGGGTGCGAAAAACGTGGACGATAGGAGTTTGCGGAAAGGAAAATAAAGGAAGTCTTTGAAATGTGGTGCTATAGGAGAATGAGATGGGTGGATAGAATCACAAACGAGGAAGTTCTAAACAGAATAGGGGGAAAAGCGAACAATATGGAGGACGTTGACTAAGAGAAGGGATTGATTAATAAGCCACGTTTTAAGGCACGAGGGTCTTGTTAAACTAGCATTAGAGGGAAATGTGTGGGGGAAGAATAGGTCCAGGATGGAATACGTTAAGCAGATTAGAGAGTATGGGGATTGTGCTAAATATAAGGAAATGAAAAGACTAGCGCAAGATAGGTTAGCATGGAGGGTTCGCAGCCACGAAGCACGCCTATCAGCTCCAATGCCCTACCAACGACTTACCCTGTAGGCTTCCGCTTGCGTCAACCCAACGACAATATGTCTCCCCGACAAGAATGTGTCTCTCGGGACGGCTTTTGAGTGACACTCGTCCAACAAGTAGCAACTTGCAATGTACGTTCCCGGCTTTCGTTGATTTTGGTTGGGGTTGTAACTTTACATGTTACAATATATATGTATATATATATTATTGAGGTATTCAAAAATATATAACAAGAAATGGTACTACATTACTAAGGGAAGAATAACAGCGAACACACAGTATTCCATTAGACCTTATAAAATGATATGTATATATTACAAGTATCATGTATTAACTGTGACCTACTACTCTCTTCACTTTTTATCTTTGCCCTGCCTTCACTCTGCATATCCATGCAGTGGCTTGTTGATTAGGACCTACCAATTTTTTTTCCACGCCACACCACACCACTTCACAGATATATTTTTTTAAAAAACCAACCCTATTATTTCTATATTAATCCCTTTCATAATTAGTTATATTCTCTGTGGTGGCAGGCGTGTTTGCAGGTAGACTATTCCAGTCCAAAGTTGTTCTATTTAGAAATGAAAATTTTCGTATTTTATTCCACTATTTCGTCTCCCTCTTTATCTGTCTAAAATTTACAGGAATGGTTCCCTTTAAAAAAAGTAAGTGGGAGGATTTAAAAATTTTAATACATCAGTGAAGAGGAAAATGATGCATTAAGGTTTTGTTTTTCCACCCTGCGTGTTAATTACTATTCACAGTTGTTTGGGGATGGGTAAGGAAGGGAAGGGGAGAGGATGGTCGGGATTATTATAAAGAGTAGAAAGTGTGACGGAGATAACCGTTGTTTATTGATAATATTATGGGCCCCCCACACCCTTGTCATGTAATAGTACCTGAGAAATAATAATAAAATAACGTGTCAGGGTTAATTTGAGTGGTAACAGACGATTGCTCAATTTGTCAGGTTGGCAGTAATGAGCATGGAAGGAACTGGACACTTTTCCTCTAATTAGACCTGGCCAGGCTACTCCATTTCGATTCTCCCTCTCTGATAAATTTCCCCTGTCGTCCATTTCCCAATAACCTGTCCTTCATCTCCGACCTTCCCTCCCTCTCTCCCTCCCACACATGGGGTTCCAGAGACCCACAGGACCTTGTTTTCATGGGGATTTGCGTGGAGGAGCTCTGTGCGGTCAGTTCGAATTCCAGAGACCCTCTCGACCTTCCAGGATCCTTTAATTTCAATTTTTCTCTTCCCCCTTCCTTTTTTTTTGAGGCTACATGAGGGTGATCCTGAAACAGGCAACTCCCCTTTAATAGCATAGGAAGGGAATTGAAAAGGGGGGATGCGGAAGGTAGAGCAAGGTAGCCAAGCAAGGGTTAACTAGGGCCCCCGGGCTATGGTTTAAGGATCCTACCCTAGGGGTGTTTCACCTAAAGAGATGCAGGGAAAACCCTAGAAAACCTGCATCAGGTAGGTCGGGCATTGAGTGGTACTATTCTCACGCCCTTCCTCGTGAATGACGGGAGACGAGTTTGCTGTGAGGTCGCAGCATTCCCTTCTCCGTGTCTCCACCAGTTTCAGGAGGCAGTTGGCCGACTGATCCAATGGGATCAGCGGACAACTCTTGCCATATGCCAAAGGTCTTTGACCCCAGTACATATACCTCCTAAAATAGGTGAAGGTGTCTCGGCATATGAGAACTTTGATAAAAAGTACTTCCCCCTTCCCTCTATCTCTCTGGCTTTTCCTACTAGGAAAATAAAAGGAACCGCAAGAAACTACTAAAATATGTCGGGACCGAGTGACGAAAAAAAAAGCAAAAGTAGATGTCCTTTACCACCTATTTTTTTATAAAAAAATAGTACACAAAACCTCTTAATAAAAAGTGTAGGGAGAAAAGAAAGGTTTATTGGAACGGGACGATTATTTTTAAAAAAATCAATGCAGCTTATATTTTTGTATTTATGGCATTCAAAACTTTGTCCCACTCTTCTGCGATGCGCTGTCCAAAAGTTAGTAGACGTCCTCTAAAAATATTAAGAAACACACAGATAATTAAAAACTTTGCGCGTAGGTTTGGAAGGGAAGATTTGCACTGTCTTCTTCCGTTAAATTGTTATATACTGATATAGACTTCTACAGAACCCTACTATTTCTATATTAATCTCTTTCATAATTAGTTAATTGCTCTGTGGTGGCAGAAAAGAAGAGGGAGGCCAAAGATGGGATACGCTAAGGGGATTAGGGCGGATATGGGATGTGGTAGTTACGAAAAGGCTTGCAAAAGATAGGTTAGTATAGAGGGTTGCATCAGACTAGTCGTAGGACCTGAATACCACAATAACATCGATCATATAACTGACTGTAATTTAAGGTATAATTTCATTCTTCGAACAGAAGCCTTCTAAAGTTCTATTCTAGAACAGAAGAGGGAGGCCAAGGATGGAATGTGTTAAGTGGATTAGAGAGGATGTGGTAGTAATGCGAAAATGAAAAGGCTTGTGCAATATAGGTTAACATGGAGGTGTTAGGATTGAATACCACAACAACAACAACAGTCAAAAAATAAATACTAAACTAAAACGTGTTTAAACAATTATTTTATTTAAATGTTGGTGTAGAGAGAGAAGATTGCTCTTTCATTCTATGAAAGAAAGAAAGGATGAATGAATGCAGAGGTTATTTATTGTAGGAGAGTGTGAAAGGAAGAAACGTAAAGCAGCCACAGATAAATAAATAAAATCGTCGGAGATGCGAAACAAAGCAAGTCGTTAATTGAAGCAACGGCCATTGTCCGCGCTGTAATTCCCAAGATTAAAAACAATGACCTCCGATATTCCACCCCCGCCGAAGCTAGCTAAACGCTCTCTCTGGCGTGATTTTTTAACAATTCACGGGCGCGCGCAGAGTCAGAGATAAAATGGAACCGATCATTACCGAAACAAAAGACAGCCCCTAAGCTTTTCATGAATAAGCAACAGACTCCAAAGAGTTTTATTTTTGCAAATGTTATCGGCGCCTCTGCACTCGGGATTAAACTGTACCATCGACGAGATCCCACTTTATTGGCTGCGTGTGCAGGCTGGCCAACTTAACACTCTAACCCCCTGGAAAATCCGGCGATAGTCACCCGAGTATTTCATTTCCAGTTCCATTGGTGTAACGTCGTTGACGCACCATCATGCTTATAGTGGAAAATATGGATATTAATTTATCTCATTACCATTACTCTCGGATTCTTTCGTACCTATTTAGTCTATTACCACTATTACATATTTTACTTCTCTCATTCCTTTCTTCAAATTCTTTATTCCACTGCAAACTTCATTCTAACTCATCGGTGTTTATTTATTTTACCTTCCTTTCCAACGTTTATCTAGGTCTTACATTTTTTCTTTCTTTCTTTCTTTCTTTCTTTCTTTCTTTCTTTCTTTCTTTCTTTCTTTCTTTCTTTTCTTTCTTTCTTTTCTTTCTTTCTTTCTTTCTTTCTTTCTTTCTTTCTTTCTTTCTTTCTTTCTTTCTTTCTTTCTTTCTTTCTTTCTTTCTTTCTTTCTTTCTTTCTTTCTTTCTTTCTTTCTTTCTTTCTTTCTTTCTTTCTTTCTTTCTTTCTTTCTTTTCTTTCTTTCTTTCTTTCTTCTTTCTTTCTTTCTTTCTTTCTTTCTTTCTTTCTTTCTTTCTTTCTTTCTTTCTTCTTTCTTTCTTCTTTCTTTCATCTTTCTTTCTTTCTTTCTTTCTTTCTTTCTTCTTTCTTTCTTTCTTTCTTTCTTTCTTTCTTTCTTTCTTTCTTTCTTTCTTTCTTTCTTTCTTTCTTTCTTTCTTTCTTTCTTTCTTTCTTTCTTTCTTTCTTTCTTTCTTTCTTTCTCTTTCTTTCTTTCTTTCTTTCTTTCTTTCTTTCTTTCTTTCTTTCTTTCTTTCTTTCTTTCTTTCTTTCTTCCTTTCTTTCTTTCTTTCTTTCTTTCTTTCTTTCTTTCTTTCTTTCTTTCTTTCTTCTTTCTTTCTTTCTTTCTTTCTTTCTTTCTTTTCTTTTCTTTCTTTCTTTCTTTCTTTCTTTCTTTCTTTCTTTCTTTCTTTCTTTCTTTCTTTCTTTCTTTTTTCCTTTAAGTTTTCCTGATTCAGGATCCTTCCGTCTATTTATAATATCTGCAACCGTTACTTCCACCCTTTAAAAAATTTCTTTTTCCTTCCCGCCAATTTTATCTTCTCCATTCTTCCATTTCGTTAGTACATATTTTTAATAGAAGAAAGAAAAATGAAGAAAGGATGTAAGGGACGACTCTTGGAGGGGGGGAGGGAGAAAACGAAATATGGACAAGGGACAAGGTGAAGTAAAGAGGTGGGAGAAAAATTTTCACTGAAGAAAGGAAAAGAATAAGGGAAGGACACGCTTCGAAAAGAGGGTAGGGAGACACTTGAAAAAAAAAGCAACAGTAAATAAATAAGAAAGAAAGGAACGATGGCTTGACGCTTAGAAGACGAATGAAAAAGATTACGAGACAAAATAGAGATAAACGCGGAAAAATAATTTGAGTGAGGGAAAACTGTAAGCAAATAAGGATGAAAAGACGGAAGGATGGGACTAAGATTGGAAAGGAGACGATTTATATTAGACGGGAGGAAGAAATACATTTGAAGGAAAGGAAGAAACGTTGCGTAGCAGGAAGAATATAAATTATTGAAAAAATTAGGAAGAAACACAACAAAATATAACAAAAAAGGAAAGTGTACATGGGAAACAAACGATTGAGTTACCAAAAAAAAGATATATTTTAATGTTTTCCATGTTGAATGTATCAGATAATTTTTTGCAATGTATACTTCTCAGATGTTGCCAAAAAATCAAATTGGAGACGAAACGTTTCACGTCATATTAAAATTATGGATTAATAAAGTTTCTGAAATACTTACTAAGGCTGAAGAATTTATTCGTATATAAGAAATTAATAAGAGTAAGCAATGAATTAATGAAAAAGGAAGATAAATAAACGAAAGAGAAAAATTTAAGTAAAATAAGTAAGGTTGTCAGAAGACTTGTAGAAGTATATAAGAAAGGGAAATTAAAAAGAGTAAGCAATGAATTAATGGGAAAAAGGGGTTGGGCAGACACGAAGATAGAACAAAGAAACAAACAAAAGAGAAAATTTTTTAAGAAAAACAAGTAACGTTGACAGAAGACTCGTGGAAGTAGAGAGAGAGAAAGAGAAAAAAATGAAGTTGAAGAGAGAAACCCCATTAATAAAAGGAAAATTAGAAATAATATAATAATAAATTGTTGGAAGTATATGCGCGTAGGAAATGGAATGATCCGAGTGGTCTTCTACTTTGCATATTTCTCTGGCCCTGAGGGGGGGGGGGGGAGAAACAGGTGTGACGCTTAATAGAGTCGCAGCAGTGGTGCCAACGTCTGTCTGTCTGTGTTATTACCGGAAATTCGCGTGACGTAAAACGGAGATCGCCCCTCGTAACGTAACAACGAACTCCCCCGCGATAACGAGGCGAATTATTTAACACCTTTAAGTGCTCTTGTTTTTTTTAAAAAAACTCACACGGGGGAGAAAATCTTTAACTATTTATTTTCCCTTCTCATCCCGATAATGGGTTTATTATTACCTTGTTAAATTTTTGCTCGTTAATTTTTTTTCCTCCTCTTCTGCTGCTCCTACTGTAACAAAAATGGTAACACAAGGGGGTAATTTGTGCTGGAATATTTTTTCGGGGAAGGTTTGTGGGGGAGGGGATGAGGCGAAAAAAAATATATACGTTAATTTTAATAAACCCCTTTACCCGGATTACGTTTATGGAGAGTCGCAGCTGTAAAGGGTTTTAAGGGTAATAAATTCCTCCTTGTCCCTTCCCGGCCATTTTACTACGCGATAATAATAATAAAAAGAAAATAGAGACAGGTCGTTCCGTTGTCAACACCGTTAAACACCGCCATTTTTAATCTCCGTCCACTTATCAAGGCTATTTTATTTATTAACTACACGAGCGCCGCCCGTGGGGAATTAATGACACGTGTCCTGTTGATTAGCAGGCATCGAGAGTGACACATCTGACGTCATCACCTCTTGCCATAAGGAAATAGGAGGCCGTGTTGAATTAAACTCCATAAAGCCCATAATAATAATGGCTGCTCTCGTGTTTTTATATTTTATTTAGCAACCCTCCTTCTTTGTCACATTTTTATTTTATTTTACCTAACTTCCATTATCTAGTTCTTGTTCTCATCCTTTCTTCCGTTGTTTCACCTTTTTTTATTTTTGCTTCCTATCGTCTTTTCTTTAAGTCTGCTTAGGTTACTGCCAAGTTACTGAATTTCTTTGCCATCTTTCCACCTTTAAAGTGCTTCTTGCTTATTTTTATCCCTTCTGTCCTTCCTTTTTTTCCTTAATTAATTATTCGGAATTTCCATTTGATTACTTCTTTTCGTATTTTCCATGTACATTTTATTTATAAACCCTCCATTATTTCTCATTTTTAAATATTCCTTTATTTTCTCTCAACATCATCTACTACTTTCTACTCCTGTTTCTCCCGTCTTTCCTTTCGTTTCCCTTTCGTTGTTTGTTTCTGCCGTCTTTTCTTTTTGTACGTTTCCGTTATCACCAGGTTATTGAATTTTTTTGCATCTTTTTTGTATCTTTGTGTATGTTTTTCTTTTTTTTCCTCCTCGCCCTTCCTTTTCTTCTGATTAGTTCCTCTCGTATTTTCTATATATTAGCCTGCGTTACCACAAGGTCTTCTTATTTTATTTATCAATCCCCCCAATCTTTCTCATTTTTAAATTTTATTTTCTCTCAGCTTCATCTACTACTTTCTTTCTCCCCTTTTTTTCTTTATTTTCCCTTTCGTTGTTAGTTTCTACCGTCTTTTATTTATGTCCGCTTCCGTTATCGGCAGGTTATTGTATTTTGTTTTTGCATATTTCTTACCTTTGTGTATTTCTTGCTTATTTTTATCTTCCCGGCCCCTTCGTTCTTTTCTTGATTACTGTTTTGAATTTCCATTTGATTAGTTCCTCTTGTATTTTCTATATATTAGCCTGCGTTACCGCAAGGCCTTCTTATTTTACTTATCATACCACCAATCTTTCTAATTTTTTAAATTTTCTTTTCTCCCAACTTTTTCTAGGTTTTTCCCTTTTACTTTCCTTTTCATTCTTAGTTTTGTGTCATCACTTCTTTACGTCCGCTTCCGTTATCACCAGGTTATTGAATTTTATTTTGATTATCTTTGAGTATTTCTTCGTGTATTTCTATTCCCCCCCCTCCCGCGCCCTTCCTTGATGGCTATTTTTTGAATTTCCAATTGATTAGTTCCGACGTTTCTATGAATATCTCATTCAAGTCGTTGAAAGAAAAAGATGAATGATATATTCATCGAAACATCGTCTTTCAACAAGACCCGGGTTAAAGCCCATGTTCTTTTTTTTATTTAGCAACGTTGCCGTCTGTTCCTTAGTGGAATAAGATAACAATAATAAAATGTCTTACAAAATATATATTGTGATATACTTTTTAGGGTATAAAACATTAATTAATCAATTCAATAAATTATAATCAATTTTAAAATTTTTCATTTATTAATTTAAAATGAGAATACATGGGCTTAATCTCAGGGGATTTTTGGGTCTCTCGAGAGATGGATGGAGTATGCAGTAGCTGAAAATAGAAAAAAAAACAATCATTAAATATTATTTAACCAGAGCAATGAGCAAGTTTCACAGCTTTTTTTTAATAACTTACCCACAATTACTACAGGGGCCTACAAACATCCACCTCACTCACGAATGTTTCCGCGTCTCTCTGGCGTCTTGCAGGATTTTTATCGATGAAGGTAGAAGAAGGAACCAGATCCACCGCAACTCATCTGCTTCCTCGAAACATCTAACGTCTCTGCAGCCACCTCTCACAGCATCTGCTCTCGTCCGTCCTCTCCTCAACTCGTCTCACTTCTCATCACGTCCATCCTCTCCTCCACTCATCTGCCTTCTGATTTGCTCGGACCACGTCCGTCCTCTCCTCAACTCATCTCACTTCTGCTCTCGTCTCAACTCTCATGCCATCTCATCACGTCCGTCCTCTCCTCAACTCGTCTCACTTCTGATCATCAGCTCGGACCACGTCTGTCCTTTCCTCCACTCATCTAACTTCTCATCATCTGCTCGGACCACGTCCGTCCTCTCCTCAACTCGTCTGACTTCTGCTCTCGTCTCAACTCTCATTCTATCTCATCACGTCCTTTCCTCTCCTCAACTCATCTGCCTTCTGATTTGCTCGGACCACGTCTGTCCTTTCCTCAACTCATCTAACTTCTCATTATCTGCTCGGACCACGTCCGTCCTCTCCTCAACTCGTCTGACTTCTGCTCTCGTCTCAACTCTCATTCTATCTCATCACGTCCTTTCCTCTCCTCAACTCATCTGCCTTCTGATTTGCTCGGACCACGTCTGTCCTTTCCTCAACTCATCTAACTTCTCATTATCTGCTCGGACCACGTCCGTCCTCTCCTCAACTCATCTGACTTCTCCTCAACTCGTCTGACTTCTGCTCTCGTCTCAACTCTCATTCCATCTCATCACGTCCGTCCTCTCCTCAACTCGTCTGACTTCTCATCATCTGCTCGGACCACGTCTGTCCTCTCCTCAGCTCATCTGACTTCTGGATCATCTGCTCGGACCAAGTCTGTCCTCTCCTCCACTCGTCATCTGACTTCTGCTCGACTCATCTCACTTCTGCTCTCGTCTCAACTCTCATGCCATCTCATCACGTCCTCTCCTCTCCTCAACTCGTCTCACTTCTGATCATCAGCTCGGACCAAGTCTGTCCTCTCCTCAACTCGTCTCACTTCTGGATATCTGCTCGGACCACGTCTGTCCTCTCCTCCACTCGTACTTGACTATCTCCTCAACTCATCTCACTTCTGCTCTCGTCTCACTCTCATGCCATCTGCTCACAGTCTGTCCTCTCCTCCACTCGTCTCACTTCTGGATATCTGCTCGGACCAAGTCTGTCCTCTCCTCCACTCGTCTCACTTCTGGATATCTGCTCGGACCACGTCTGTCCTCTCCTCAACTCGTCTGACTTCTCCTCAACTCATCTCACTTCTGCTCTCGTCTCAACTCTCATGCCATCTCATCACGTCCTCTCCTCTCCTCCACTCGTCTCACTTCTGGAAATCTGCTCGGACCAAGTCTGTCCTCTCCTCAACTCGTCTCACTTCTGGATATCTGCTCGGACCACGTCTGTCCTCTCCTCCACTCGTGACTTCTCAACTTCTCGACTATCTGCTCTCGTCTCAACTTCATGCATCTCTCACGTCCTCTCTCCTCCACTCGTCTCACTTCTGGATATCTGCTCGGACCAAGTCTGTCCTCTCCTCCACTCGTCTCACTTCTGGATATCTGCTCGGACCAAGTCTGTCCTCTCCTCCACTCGTCTCACTTCTGGATATCTGCTCGGACCAAGTCTGTCCTTTCCACTCGTTCATTCGATACTGCTCGACAGTCTGTCCTCTCCTCCACTCGTTTCACTTCTGCATATCTGCTCGGACCAAGTCTGTCCTCTCCTCCACTCGTTTCACTTCTGCATATCTGCTCGGACCAAGTCTGTCCTCTCCTCCACTCATCTGCCTTCTGATCTCTCGACCAGTCTGTCACTTCTCACTCGTCTCACTTCTGGCATCTGCTCACAGTCTGTCCTCTCCTCCACTCCTCTCACTTCTGGATATCTGCTCGGACCAAGTCTGTCCTTTCCTCCACTCCTCTCACTTCTGGATATCTGCTCGGACCAAGTCTGTCCTCTCCTCCACTCGTTCACTTCTACCTCAACTCAGTCTCACTTCTGCTCTCGTCTCACTTCTGGATATCTGCTCGGATCAAGTCTGTACTCTCCTCCACTCGCCTGCCTTCTGGATATCTGCTCGGACCAAGTCTGTCCTTTCCTCCACTCCTCTCACTTCTGGATATCTGCTCGGACCAAGTCTGTCCTCTCCTCCACTCGTTTCACTTCTCCTCAACTCATCTCACTTCTGCTCTCGTCTCAACTTCATGCATCTCATCCGTCCTCTCTCTCCTCACTCGTCTCACTTCTGGATATCTGCTCGGACCAAGTCTGTCCTCTCCTCCACTCGTCTCACTTCTGGATATCTGCTCGGACCAAGTCTGTCCTCTCCTCCACTCGTTTCACTTCTGCTTATCTGCTCGGACCAAGTCTGTCCTTTCCTCCACTCGTCTCACTTCTGGATATCTGCTCGGACCAAGTCTGTCCTCTCCTCCACTCGTCTCACTTCTGGATATCTGCTCGGACCAAGTCTGTCCTCTCCTCCACTCGTCTCACTTCTGGATATCTGCTCGGACCAAGTCTGTCCTCTCCTCCACTCGTCTGACTTCCACTTCTGGACTATCTGCCTCGTCTCAACTTCATGATCTCTCAGTCCTCTCCTCCTCAACTCGCCTGACTTCTGGATATCTGCTCGGACCAAGTCTGTCCTTTCCTCCGCTCGTCTCACTTCTGGATATCTGCCCGGACCAAGTCTGTCCTCTCCTCCACTCGTTTCACTTCTCTCAACTCATCTCACTTCTGCCTCGTTCACTTCTGGATCTCTCACGTCTGTCCTCTCCTCCACTCGTCTCACTTCTGGATATCTGCTCGGACCAAGTCTGTCCTCTCCTCCACTCGTCTCACTTCTGGATATCTGCTCGGACCAAGTCTGTCCTCTCCTCCACTCGTCTCACTTCTGGATATCTGCTCGTCTCAACTCTGCATCTCTCACGTCGTCCTCTCCTCCACTCGTTTCAATTCTGCATATCTGCTTGGACCAAGTCTGTCCTCTCCTCCACTCGTCTCAATTCTGCATATCTGCTCGGACCAAGTCTGTCCTCTCCTCCACTCGTTTCACTTCTGCTCATCTCTCACTTCTGCTCTCGTCCAACTCTCATGGATCTCTCACAGTCTGTCCTCTCCTCCACTCGTCTCACTTCTGGATATCTGCTCGGACCAAGTCTGTCCTCTCCTCCACTCGTTTCACTTCTGGATATCTGCTCGGACCAAGTCTGTCCTCTCCTCCACTCGTTTCACTTCTGGAATCTCTCACTTCTGCTCTCGTCTCAACTCTCATGCCATCTCATCACGTCTGTCCTCTCCTCCACTCGTTTCACTTCTGGATATCTGCTCGGACCAAGTCTGTCCTCTCCTCCACTCGTTTCACTTCTGGATATCTGCTCGGACCAAGTCTGTCCTCTCCTCCACTCGTCTGGATTCTCTCGACTCATCTGTCACTTCTGCTCTCGTCTCAACTCTCATGCATCTCATCACGTCTGTCCTCTCCTCAACTCGTCTCACTTCTGATCATCAGCTCGGACCACGTCCGTCCTTTCCTCCACTCATCTGACTTCTGATTTGCTCGGACCACGTCTGTCCTCTCCTCAACTCATCTAACTTCTCCTCTACTCATCTCACTTCTGCTCTCGTCTCAACTCTCATGCCATCTCATCACGTCCTCTCCTCTCCTCAACTCGTCTCACTTCTGATCATCAGCTCGGACCACGTCTGTCCTTTCCTCAACTCATCTAACTTCTCATCATCTGCTCGGACCACGTCTGTCCTCTCCTCAACTCGTCTGACTTCTCCTCAACTCATCTCACTTCTGCTCTCGTCTCAACTCTCATGCCATCTCATCACGTCCTCTCCTCTCCTCAACTCGTCTCACTTCTGATCATCAGCTCGGACCACGTCTGTCCTTTCCTCAACTCATCTAACTTCTCATCATCTGCTCGGACCACGTCTGTCCTCTCCTCAACTCATCTGACTTCTCCTCAACTCGTCTGACTTCTGCTCTCGTCTCAACTCTCATTCCATCTCATCACGTCCGTCCTCTCCTCAACTCATCTGCCTTCTGATTTGCTCGGACCACGTCTGTCCTTTCCTCAACTCATCTAACTTCTCATTATCTGCTCGGACCACGTCCGTCCTCTCCTCAACTCGTCTGACTTCTGCTCTCGTCTCAACTCTCATTCTATCTCATCACGTCCGTCCTCTCCTCCACTCATCTGACTTCTGATCATCAGGTCGGACCACGTCTGTCCTTTCCTCCACTCATCTAACTTCTCATCATCTGCTCGGACCACGTCTGTCCTCTCCTCAACTCATCTGACTTCTCCTCAACTCGTCTGACTTCTGCTCTCGTCTCAACTCTCATGCCATCTCATCACGTCCGTCCTCTCCTCAACTCGTCTGACTTCTGATCCCGAGCCACCCATCGGCTCCCCTTTTTTAAATCCTCCGACGGGAATTCCCCGCCCGCCATAGATCCACTTCATAAAACTCCGGGGTTCCCCGCCTCAGGTCCCTTACAAAATTCCGGGGTTCCCCGGCCAGTTCATTTCACAAAAATTTCGGGGTTCCCCGCCCTCATATTTTACACACGCTCAGCGGGAGTTTCCCGCGGGGGATCACCATCGTTTTTTACACATTTCAGCCGACTAGACATTGTTGTTGGCCGAACTGCGCCTCATAACGCCCACAATACCACAAAATCCGCGTTTTTTTTTCATCACAATATTTTTTCACTTAAAAATTTACGTATTTACCCATATTTAATTTCTTGTAATATTATGTTTTCTAGTACGTCTGAGGAAGTCTCAAAACGGAGACGAAAACGACGATTTGAATAGATAGTAATAAAGTGCCTTGTTCAGGCAACAATATGGCGTCGAGTCGGTCGCTGTTTCAGTTCAGATTTTGTGGTATTATGAGGCGCAGTTCGGCCAACAACAACAATGTCTAGTCGGCTGAAAGATGGGTGAATCAGATTATTAGTCGGTTTTCGCTCCAAAAAATATTTGCGACACCCTCACTAATAATATATATATATTTTTTTATTTGGTTGTATTTTGCGAATTCGTCGATTACGGTTATCGGGTGACGTTTGCTCTGTTCCTTTAGCGGTGTTGTCAGCGCGATATATAAATAAATAAGTAAATAAATATGTATGAGTGAGTGAGTGAGCTTGTGTGTGTGTGTGCCTTTGTGCTATCTGAAGAGCGTGTTAGATAAAGTGGCGTGTGAAGTAGGACGATGGCCTCCGTCCGCGCATCAATCAGCAGCAGCAGCACTAGCGACATCTCTGTATGTCTGTCTGTCTAGGCCCCTCCCTAGTGTGATTGAAACGTTCTCCCCCCCTCCTCCCCTCCCCTCCCCCCACAATCCGACGGATTAATTCATCGGGAGAAGCCGCCACAGTGAGAAGAAATACGGCTCTTTGTATCACTCATTTACTTAGAGATTCCAGGAAACTTTTGCTTTGGGGCAAGTCAAAAATATGTATACATGCACATACAGAAAATACATTGATGGGAGAAAAGAGGAGGAATAACGACAGCTGTAATAATCTACACCAATATATAAAATTGAAGTGTGTCTGTCTCTGTTGGTCTGTCAGTATGTTTGTCTCGAATAGGCTCCGAAACGGCTCAACGGATTACCATGAAAAAATTTTTGTGTGGCTTTTTTTACAAGAGGATATTTTTAATTTAAATATTTGTGCATATTTAATTTCCGTATATTGTGGATGATATTAATATTTTTTTTCTGGTTAACAGGCTACATGAGGGTGATCCTGAAACAGGCAACTCCCCTTTAATAGCATAGGAAGGGAATTGAAAAGGGGGGGATGCGGAAGGTAGAGCAAGGTAGCCATGCAAGGGTTAACTAGGGCCCCCGGGCTATGGTTTAAAGGATCCTACCCTAGTGGTGTTTCACCTAAAGAGATGCAGGGAAAACCCTAGAAAACCTGCATCAGGTAGGTCGGGGGCATTGAGTGGTACTATTCTCACGCCCTTCCCTGTGAATGACGGGAGACGAGTCTGCTGTGGGGGGGACGCAGCATTCCCTTCTCCGTGTCTCCACCAGTTTCAGGAGGCAGTTGGCCGACTGATCCAATGGGATCAGCGGACAGCTCTTGCCATATGCCCAAGGTCTTTGACCCCGGTACATATACCTCCTAAAATAGGTGAAGGTGTCTCGGCATATGAGAACTTTGATAAAAAAAATACCCAGAGAGAGTGCAGGAGGCATCCCCGACATGATCAGGTGAGCCCCGCAGTCACTCTGGGCTGAAGCGCCTGCGAGAAAACTCCCGCAGCGCCCATTCCTTATATCATGATATTAATATAATATGAATATATTATTTATTGGAATTGCCGCGGCGTGGAAAACCAACTGCGAGGAGATGATATAAGTCCTATTAGGCGTTCCTATATATCATTCACCCCCACCCCACTTACTATCTATTGTTGCGGCAGGCTGAGATAAAAATTAACTTCCGTAGATCCGTTGATACGATGTATACATAAATTTATAAACTGGTTTTTTTATTTCTCGTGTCGGGTAAATTTTTTAAAATTTAGTAATTGCTAATATGAAAATAAAAAGGAAACTATCGAGTTTGGTGTAATTAATGCGAGTCGCTGTGTTACATTATCACCTTTAATATTGCGATCTGAGTAAATATTTAACCATTAAGTGGAGGGGGAAATTTTTTTATTCTGTTAGAATACTGAAAAAAAAAATATATATATATATATATATATATATATTTATTTATTTATTTATTTATTTATTCCTGATTTTGTACCGGAGAGTATTTTGGACTCTCTCTCTCTCTCTCTCTCTCTCTCTCTCTCTCTCTCTCTCTCTCTCGAGACATTGGGAGTCTATTTGAAGTTCATATTGTGACTTTATCGACGCCGGTTTAGTGAGCATAATCGGCGCTGCGGGAGTTTTCTCGCAGACGCTTCAGCCCAGACTGACTGCGGGGCTTACCTGATAATGTCGGGGATGCCTCGCACTCTCTCTGGGTACTTTTTATCAAAGTTCTCACATGCCGAGACACCTTCACCTATTTTAGGAGGTATATGTACCGGGGTCAAAGACCTTGGGCATATGGCAAGAGTTGTCCGCTGATCCCATTGGATCAGTCGGCCAACTGCCTCCTGAAACTGGTGGAGACACGGAGAAGGGAATGCTGCGTCCCCACAGCAAACTCGTCTCCCGTCATTCACAGGGAAGGGCGTGAGAATAGTACCACTCAATGCCCGACCTACCTGATGCAGGTTTTCTAGGGTTTTCCCTGCATCTCTTTAGGTGAAACACCGCAAGGGTAGGATCCTTAAACCATAGCCCGGGGGCCCTAGTCAACCCTTGGCTACCTTGCTCTACCTTCCGCATCCCCCTTTTCAATTCCCTTCCTATGCTATTAAAGGGGAGTTGCCTGTTTCAGGATCACCCTCATGTAGCCTGTTATCCAAAAAAAAAAACGCCGGTTTAGTTGCGTGTTGACCGAGAATTAAATAATGTACCGGGATAATATAGATAAATACCGAGGCAACGCCGGGTCCCCAGCTATTATATAATAAACTTTATACAGTGCAAACGTTAATTTTTCAAATAGGTATATGAGCAATCAGATTTTTAATAAAGTTGTTTTTTTTAAAAAAATAATAATAACTACGTTGGCAGTGCCAGACGATAGTTTTCGGTTTCCAGTCGAGCCTCCCCCAGCATAGTCTCGTGAATGAGGTTGGGGCGGACGGACTGGAAAGGAGAAAGGAGGTGTTTCATTTCCATAGGTATATGAGCAATCAGATATTTAATAAAGTTTGTTTTTTAAAATAAATAATAACTATGTTGGCAGTGCGATAGTCGCCCAGGCGATAGTTTTCGGTTTCCAGCCGAGCCTCCCAGCATAGTCTCGTGAATGAGGTTAAGGCGGACGGACTGGAAAGGAGAAAGGAGGTGTTTCATTTCCATAGGTATATGAGCAATCAGATATTTAATAAAGTTTGTTTTTTTAAAAAAAATAATAACTATGTTGGCAGTGCGATAGTTGCCCAGGCGATAGTTTTCGGTTTCCAGTCGAGCCTCCCCCAGCATAGTCTCGTGAATGAGGTTAAGGAGAAAGGAGGTGTTTCATTTCCATAGGTATATGAGCAATCAGATATTTAATAAAGTTTGTTTAAAAAAATAATAATAACTATGTTGGCAGTGCCAGACGATAGTTTTCGGTTTCCAGTCGAGCCTCCCAGTATAGTCTCGTGAATAAGAGTAAGACGGGTGGAAAGGAGAGGGGAAAGGAGGTGTTTCATTTCCATAGGTATATGAGCAATCAGATATTTAATAAAGTTTGTTTAAAAAAATAATAATAACTATGTTGGCAGTGCGATAGTTGCCCAGGCGATAGTTTTCGGTTTCCAGTCGAGCCTCCCCCAGCATAGTCTCGTGAATGAGGTTAAGGAGAAAGGAGGTGTTTCATTTCCATAGGTATATGAGCAATCAGATATTTAATAAAGTTTGTTTTTAAAAAATAATAATAACTATGTTGGCAGTGCGATAGTTGCCCAGGCGATAGTTTTCGGTTTCCAGTCGAGCCTCCCCCAGCATAGTCTCGTGAATGAGGGTAAGGCGGACGGACTGGAAAGGAGAAAGGAGGTGTTTCATTTCCATACAGTTCCGTCTCTTAAACCGGATCAATCAGTCGCCGCGTTTTCCAATAAAGATGGGGGTTGGGGGTGGTGGTTTTCTTCTTCATCATTTGCTGCAGCAGCAGCAGCAGTGGAGTCGTGGAGTCCTTTTATTCACGGTCGTGTGGACACGCAGGGGTTTTGAAAGGTGGAGGGGGGGCGAGAGAGGGGGGGCGAAGGAAAATCGCTCTCCCAACTCCCACCACCGCCCCCCACGATCTGATCGTCGTCGGGATATATATATTTTCTTTTATTATTAAGGTCGAGAAGGGAGAAATTCTGGAATGCTTGAGATCTTCAATAACAGCGACTACACAATCTCCGGAGGATTGAGAGGTGGTGGTGGGGGGCGGAGGGGGTGGGGGGGAATGTCTCCCTTCCTTCTGCGTCACGAGACAAAGGAACGGCCAATTCAGCGAGACAGGAAACGAACGAAACCCATCCCCGTAAAATGATCAGGGGAGACACAAGCAAAAAACAAAAAGAAAATACACCCGATAAAGTCAAAAGGACGATTTACCCCACATATCATACATACATACAATGCTTATTTTATTTGTTTAAAATTCAACCCAGTCTTGCCATAAATTCCGTTTCAAATACGAAAAATTTAAAACTCCGGTATGGTTAAAGATAATTTAATGTACTTTCAGTACATGTTATACTTTCTTGGAAACCAATAATAAATGGCGTGAACGTGGTCCTGTAGTAAAATGAGTTCAATAATATGAGGATTAATAGAGGGGAAAACCAAGGCGATTGAGTGTAGCATGGGGAAACACTCTGAAATAGCAAAGGCTGTTAGATTGGGAAGGGATATTTTTTTGAAAGAAGTTAAGGAAATTTTTCGACTTGGCCCAGCGTAATAACTAGAGTAGGATAGCACAGGATGGCAAGGAAGAGGAATTTACGTACGGGTAATATAAGTGTGGATATTAGGAAATCGTTGCTAAAAATGTTCGTAATAGAAGGATGACGTTATATGAGTGCGAAACGTGGGACGGTAGGAGTTGCAGAAAGGAAAAAAAAATAGAAGCCTTGGAAACGTGGTGCTACAGGAGAATGAGATGGATGAGTGGATAGAATCACTAACGAGGAAGGTTCTAGACACAATAGGGGAAGAGCGAACAATATAGAGGACGTTGACCAAGAGAAGGGATAGATTAATAGGCCACGTTTTGATACACAAGGGTCTTGTAGAATTAGCATTAGAAGGGGCGAACTAATCCATTAGAATATTTAAACAATCCCCCTTCACCCCTCAATTAACTTGGGAAGCGTAATAACTAGAGTAGGATAGTAGAAAATAGTGGAATAACAAACAAAGTCTGTTAGATTTAGAAGGGATATTTAATGAATTCTACTTCTTCGGAAGCGTAATAACTAGGGATGGTAGAAGTTTAGTGGGGATAAAGTATAGGATAGCACGGTTAGGCAAGAAAGGATGAAAAGAAGGGCGTAGTCCTGGAGGAAGGGTTCAATACGTGGATTAATAGAGGGAACACCAAGGTAATGGGGAGTGTAGTATGGGAAACAGTGGAGTAACAAAGGCTGTTGGATTGGGAAGGGATATATTTTTGAAAGAAGTTAAGGAAATTTTTCGACTTGGCCAGCGTAATAACTAGAGTAGGATAGCACAGGATAGCAAGGAAGAGGAATTTACTTACGGGTAATATAAGTGTGAAAATATTAGGAGATCGTTTGCTAAAAATGTTGGTATGCAGTGTGTGGCGTTATATGGGGTGCGAAACGTGGACGATAGGAGTTGGGGGAAATGGAAAAGAATAGAAGCCTTTGAAACGTGTGGTGCTGTAGGAGAATGAGATGGATGAGTGGATAGAAATCAGTAACCAGGAAGTTCTAAGCAGAATAGGGGAAGAGAGAACAACATGGATGACGTTGACCAAGCGAAGGGATAGATTAATCGGCTACGTTTTGAGACATAATTTGGTCTTCTAAAATTAGCATTAATAATCTAACAGCCTTTGCTCTCCACTGTTTCCCATACTACACTCCATTACCTTGGGTTTTCCCTCTATTATTAATCCTCATATTAAACTCTTTAACCATGATCACGTTCATATAATTTATTATTATTGTTTCCAAGTCTTCTTCTGATTCCCCTAATACTACAATATTGTCTCGTGAAAGCGTAAGGTTTTTATTTCTTCTTATTCTTGTAGTATGATTCCTTTTCCATGATCAGTTTTAACTTTCTTCATAGCCTGTTCTATAAATATAATATAAGTTAAGCAGCACGGGCGACAGACTGCAGCATCCCTCCTTGTGTTACTCCTTTCTTGATTTCTATTCTAATTTATATGACTTTCAATATGACACAAGACATGGTGAAAAAACATTCCATCGAAAATCTTTCAAGGTTAAGTAAAAATATGTAGAAAAAAAATTGTGGGGTAAAATAAATATCGAGGCAACGCCTGGAACTAAGATGTGAAATTTTTTTTAGGTAGAATTCGATATGAGTGTGTGTGTGTGTGTTACTCGTGATTCTGAAACAAAAACTGTTGGGGTGTAAGCCACGGCTATCACGCCCTAGAAGAAGGGGGTGCTGCATGTACAAGCGGACGATATTACTGCTGTAAAAGGATTTTTGGGACACATTGAGTTCGATATATATATATTTTTTCCCCGACGTTATTTTTTTTTGTATAATTTGCAAACCCCCATTTTGGTATCGTAAGGAAACACCAGTAGGGGGTGTGGATGGAGGGAATGGTCCAAATAGAAATAACTAGAAACAGTAGGGTGCTAGGGTTTCCTCAGAGACTTGAGTTCCATTCTGACATTCAATACGCAACTCAAGTTGTACTTCAGCCCCGCCCTCCCGAAGTTCGAGATGATGTTATTAATTACTCGTGTAACGCAGGGTTACTTGATGTGTGAACAGGAAAGAAAGGGAGCTGTTGGTTTTAATTGAGTGGTTTGGCGAACAAAGTTGACGGGAAATGTCGGGCAACAGGACCATAGTTCTCGTGTTGTCAACCTTTCCCCATGGCGTGTGTTGGCAACATTTAAAAATTCTGGCCCGGCAAATACTGTAGAAATTATTTTCTGAACGTTTTTGACTACGCTGTTGGCAATACTGACTTACGACTCCTTCCTTGTCACCGTTAATTAATTAATTTTGTATCTTCAACACGTGTCTCGCCGCCATGTTTTATTTGAAAAATTTCTATTCGCCATCCGATCGTAATCTAATTATTTTTTTTTTCCTTTTTCTTTCGCCGTTGTGAAGTAAACAGTTTCGTTGCTTAAATGAAGGAACAGTGTTAACGACTCGAGTAGTGAACTACTTTCTCTTTTAGGTTAATTTGAATATCTTATCCGCCCAAGTTTCCTGGTTTAGTAACGGAACCAATCCGGTCATACTGTTTCGTTCTATATGTAGTTGCTTTTCTACAGCAACGAGTTTGAGGTTGTAAATTATCTTATTCATATATATATATATATATATTTAGCAAACAAACTGGCCTCTTGATTATTCGCCTTTGAGTGATCCTCGCTGTGTGACTCTTTTAACTTCTTAATTTACTCAAATATTAATTTTCTGTCTCAAAAAGATAATTAAATTTTTTAAAAAAATGGCAAACAAGACTGCAAATAATTGGACTTATATTTTATTAATACAAACACTACGTTTCATCCAATGTTTGTGGATTTCTTCAGGTAAATTATTAAATGGATTAACTATTTTACATGAGACGAATTTGGTGTCGTGTTTGGAAAAGTTGAATTAAATAAATAGTAATACAGAAAGTTAAATAGTAATAATAATAGTTACATAGTAATAGTAATAAATAGTAAAACAGAAAGTTAAACGGAATATGGAGAAGGAATCATGCTGCAAGGACAATAAATAAAAACCCTACGGTTTGCCGATGATATTGTAGTTTTATTAGGGGAGTCAGAAGGAGACTTGGAAACCATAATTAATTGGCATGGACGTGGTCCTGGAGAAAGAGTTCAATATGAGGATTAATAGAGGGAAAACACAAGGTAATGAAGTGTAGTTTGGGATACAGTGGAATAACAAAGGCTGGTAGATTGGGGAAGGGATTTTTTTGTTTTGGTTAACAGGCTACATGAGGGTGATCCTGAAACAGGCAACTCCCCTTTAATAGCATAGGAAGGGAATTGAAAAGGGGGGATGCGGAAGGTAGAGCAAGGTAGCCAAGCAAGGGTTAACTAGGGCCCCCGGGCTATGGTTTAAGGATCCTACCCTAGTGGTGTTTCACCTAAAGAGGTGATGCAGGGAAAAACCCCTAGAAAACCTGCATCAGGTAGGTCGGGCATTGAGTGGTACTATTCTCACGCCCTTCCTCATGAATGACGGGAGACGAGTTTGCTGTGGGGTCGCAGCATTCCCTTCTCCATGTCTCCACAAGTTTTAGGAGGCAATTGTTTTCTCCCTCCTATATATGAGATATTTCTTTCCTCACTCGTCTATGTGCTAGTTAAAAATTTTTTTTTCTCGCGATATGTAACCTCTGTTTTTTTCCTTCTCTTTCTCCACTCAAACGCCTTCCTATTCTATCTACTCTTATTTTAATTTATTTTTCTCGTTTGTATAATTTTCTATTGTTGTGGTATTCAGTCCTAAGGCTGGTCTGATTCCTGCTAACCTATACCACGCAAGCCTTTTCATTTCTATATAGCTGCCACATTCTACGTCTGCCATAATTTGCCTATAGCGTATTTTGTCCTAAGACCTCCCTCTTCTGTTCACTTTCCTGTAATCTTAATTGTACAAGACCCTCGTGTCTGTCCATCATGATTATCGTTATTAGTTTTCTGTTTTAATATAATGTTTTATTTTATTTTTGTTACTGTGCTTTCTTTGTTTGTCGCTGATATATTTCCTTGGTTTTATGTCCTTCAGTGTCCCTGGACTAATATTTCAGGTGCATCAAAAATGCTAAATAAAAAAGCGACATCACTCCACCTCCTAATTTTTAATTGAGCTATAGGAAGTGTCACCTTAGTTGGGGGAGGGATTTAATGTGCAGGTTCTTTTATGATAAAGGGCTTCCTCAGTCATAAAGCAGCGCCGTCACTTAGTACAGGGCGTGCGTGAGTGAGTGTCCTTTAAGAGCGAGACGAGTGACAGGTATTACGTAATTAACGGGAGAGAGAGAGAGAGAGTCTCTCTCAGAGCAGCAGCGCCGCCCCGTGGGAACGGAGGTGAAGGTGAAGGGGATTTTAATAACCGCTGAGCATAGAAAACCTGCATCAGGTAGGTCGGGGGCTAGTGGGTACTACTCCTGCGCCCTTCTGATGACGGGAGAGACTGGATTGCTGTGGGAAGAACGCAACAAACCCGCCTCCGTTCGTGCCTTGATCAGTATTGAGAGGCAGTTGGCCGACTGGTCCAATACGGATCAGCGAACAACTCTTACCGTATGCCGAAGGTCTTCGACCCCCCCGTACATACATACACCTCCAAAACTGTCCAAGGTCGTCTCAGCCTGCAGGAGTCTTAAATTAGCTACCTTGACCATGGACCAAGGGGTCGGGGGGAGGGAAAGAGGAAAACCAGGAAGGAGGAAGTCAACCTCCACCACCTGGCTCTCACTCATTTCCCAAGCAGGATATCATCCTGCTTCTTACTTCTCTATGAGAGTGTTTGTCTTTTTTTTTGGTTAACAGGCTACATGAGGGTGATCCTGAAACAGGCAACTCCCCTTTAATAGCATAGGAAGGGAATTGAAAAGGGGGGATGCGGAAGGTAGAGCAAGGTAGCCAAGGGTTAACTAGGGCCCCCGGGCTATGGTTTAAGGATCCTACCCGGTGTTTCACCTAAAGAGATGCAGGGAAAACCCTAGAAAACCTGCATCAGGTAGGTCGGGCATTGGGTACTATTCTCACGCCCTTCCGAATGACGGGAGACGAGTTTGCTGTGGGGACGCAGCATTCCCTTCTCCGTGTCTCCACCAGTTTCAGGAGGCAGTTGGCCGACTGATCCAATGGGATCAGCGGACAACTCTTGCCATATGCCCAAGGTCTTTGACCCCGGTACATATACCTCCTAAAATAGGTGAAGGTGTCTCGGCATATGAGAACTTTGATAAAAAATACCCAGAGAGAGTGCGAGGCATCCCCGACATGATCGTGTGGGGAGGAGAGAGAGAGAGAAAGAGAGAGAGAGAGAGAGAGAGAGAGAGAGAGAGAGAGAAGGAGAATTCCCGCGTGGGCATTTCCGGTGTTGTATCTCGTCTTCCGCGTGAAGAACGATGTTATTGTTGTTGTTGAAGGAACGTTGTTCGGCCCAGCCGCCGCGGATGATGAATCGTGTTGAACCGATTTCCTTTTCTACCCGTGTTAGTTACCTTTTTCTTCCCCCCCTTTCCCTCCCCCCCTTCCGCTCCCCTCCCTCCCTCATCCTCTGCTAAGAAATACGGCGTTACTAGGTAAATAAATAAACATGGTGGCAGCGGCTGGATCAGCAGCATCCGCATCAGCAGCTGGCTCTTCTTACGCAGCAGAGTAAACTCTTGCCTCTTGTCTCGGGTAAACTGTCAAAACAGGAGGGGGAGGGGGGGTATTAATAACACCCTTTTACCTGCTGTAAGGCACGCGAGCTCCTGCACTTCACGAAAGGCATCCTTTTTTTTATTATTCACCGTTAAATATTTAAAGAATTGTAAGTATTTTCTTCCCATAATTCCCATCGATATCGTCGGAATGGAGAACGGTTATGACGTGACGCTCACCGAGGAGGGTCACTCATCTCTTCTCATATCCCGCCCAACTCTCGCCTCGTCCCTCTCCTCTCCCCCTATTTATTACACCGGGGGGCGGCGGGTAACAAAAATTCCTCATCAAATTTCCACTAGGAAGTCTCTCTCTCTCCCCCTCTTCTCTCACACCATCAACGGGATCCTCTCACTCGTAAAGTCTCTCTGGAATGACCCTCGCCCTTAATCACCCCCTCATCCCTCCCCCCTCATCCCTCCCCTCATCACGCTGCTATCTCTCTGACACTCATGTGTGAGGTTTTTTCTCTGATGATATCTAACAGGTCTTTAACAACTGCAAACCGCCATCTCATCTTCTCTCGCCCTCTTTTCATTCATTTAAGGCGTCGTTTGTCTTCTAAAATTTCCTCGTCGTTGCTACTGAATGAAAGATAGAAGGAGACAAATGGCGTCGTCTCCTGAGCATTTTGTTTTGTTGGTCACCTGCTAATATTATACAGGAGACTTCTTCTTCCCCCCTCCTCCCCCACCACCGGTACTTCCGCCATAAGAACTCCACCAACCTTTTCCGTTTGTAACGTGACATACGTACACACACGTTACCGCGCATTTCTTTCCTTTTCAAATATAGTAATAATTCGCGCGTAAGCAACAACGTCTCTGGTATTATGTTAGCAATCAATATCCCTGGTTGTAAACAGAAATATCTTTGGGTTCGCGAATATGTCATTTCCATTTATTATTTTTTTTCGCGTGATTTAAATTAATTTAAAAGTGTAACATTAATATACGTTTGATGTTAAATTGTTGACCACAAAGGAAATTAATACTGAAGGTCACAAATAGTGAAAATTACAATGAATAAACAGTAAAGGAAAACAATCGAAGTTATATTTTCTTTGAACTGAACGTATTGTTGATGTCTGTATTCCTTTGCTTTGCTTGGAGCTGGATGTGTGTTAGGGAGACATCCCAGGGAGACGATTCATTGTCTCTATACATTTATATATATATAAACAATCTATTCAATTAGTTAATTGAATAAATTTACTTAAATAATTTTAATTCATATAAGTCAACCGAAATTGTTGTTTCCATTGTTATTAATTATATATTCATTTCAAATATTACATGTGTACATTGTACGTTGAAACGAGAGACTGTATCAAACTCGCCCGTGGCTGATGACGTCACGTCAGGACCAGTGACGTCACGCTTGCATTTCCCGAGACGCGAACCAAAGCACCTCCAGATCCTGTCCTCTTTCCAGTCCATCTTACTACTGCTGGTGCAACAGAACCAGCTACAACCATACCATGGTACAGCAATACCGAGGAAAAACTACTACTGGCAAAAATATTATACCCATTAGGCCTGAGATATAGAGACAGTGCTCGTGCTTTCTTCATGCATTATAAAACGGTTTAACCATTTTGTAAAAATATAATAAAAGTTGTTTGTTCGTTTTGATACGAATATTTATTTATGTGATGTCGCACGTTGTTCGCCCATTACCTTTCTAAGCTTGAGACGCCAGAGAGACAGGAAATTCACCTTATTTAATAGAGCACAAACGCGGTGACCGTTTTTGATGTTACATTTTTGTTACTCTCTCATTTGATCAACTTTATGTTGGTATGGTGTGTGGCGTTATATGGGGTTATATGGAGACAGGAAAAGAATAGAAGGGTTACGAAATGTGGGGTTAGTATAGTAGAATGAGATGTCTGGTAAGTTCTAAACAGAATAAGGGGAGAGAGACTTTGACCAAGAGAAGGGATAGATTAATAGGCCACGTTTCTAGACATGAAATTCTGTTAAAATTAGCATTAGAAAAAAATTGGAAACCAAGGATGGAATACGCTAAGTAGATTAGGAAGAACGTGGGATGTGTAGAAATGAAAAGGCTTGAGCAGGATAAGGAAGCATGGAGGGTTGGATCTTAGGAGTGATTACAAGAAAAACAACAGTAAAATAGGTTGTTAATTTTGGGAGCAGGAAAGAATACGTTAGCAGAAGACAAATAGCAGTGTTTCGCTTGGGTCTTCTGTCACGTGGGAGGTGACAAGTCGAAACCTGGTGAAAACTCAAGGGCCTTGGGTGTGACTTGCCTTGTCAGATGATCATCAGGACAAGGGAGGTGTAGCTAATTTATTACATGTTGAGCCCCAAAAGTTCTGTAAAGGACAGTGACAGTTCTCAAAGAGAGGAGGAGTTTTAATTGATCGTCATAACGCGACGTCACGACGACTTGTTTGCTGACCCGTGCATGGAGCTTGTTGAAGGCGACCGACAGGCAGGAACGAACACAAAGCAAGACGCGCGGCTGGAGGAGTTTTTCTTCCTCTCCTCTTGGCGGGGCCGAGTAATTACACTGCTGTGTCCTCTGACACAGCACTTAAATTGGCCACTTGCTGGGGGCCGCAGCTGCCGTCCTGATTGGACGATGACTCTGGTCGCCAAGTTTCACTCGGCCCGCTCGTAAATATGGTCTGTGTCTTGGAACCTGGGCCAAGAGGCGCAGCAGGCAGCGGGGCCCGAGATTAAACGGGGGGAGAAAAAGAACAAGTTAAGAGAGGAAACGGGGAGCGCAAGAAGAAGAAGGAGGGGAGGGGGAGACTTCATTGCGAGGAAAAAGGGGACGCAAAATGAAGGTGGCGGCAAATCTCTTCACGTACACACACAGCAACGTCGTCGAGAGTGTTACAGACGTCGCTCTCCCTCGTCTCTGTGGTAAATTGGAGCCCTCATAAAGTTAAGCAGAGGCTATAAATACATAGTTGAGACACCAATAAAGGAATCACAGACAGACACGGATGGCAATTAACCATTAAAAAAAGGGGGAAAATAATTCAGTTCAAGAGCAGAAGAAACGACTGGTCTGACGCAACCCTCCATGCTGACCTACATTGCGCAAGCCTTTTCATTTCCGCGTAGCTACCACACCCTACATCCTCCGAAAATTGACTATTGTTATTCCATCCTTGGCCTTCCTCTTCACTTCTTCTTATCCCACACACTTCCCTCTAAGATCCACGTTCCCTTAATCTATCCCCTTTCAGAGTCCTCCATACTGTTCTCTCTTCCCCTATTCTGTTTAGAACTTAATCGTCTATTCACCCGTCTCATTCTCCTACAGCAGCAAATTTCATAGGCTTCTTATTTTTTTTCCTTCCTTTCCCCAGCTCCTACCGTCAACGTTTTGCCACCCATATAACGCCATACACTCCATACCATCATTTTTTAGCATCGATTTCCTAATATTCACACTTATATTAGCCGTAAGTAAATTCCATCTTCCTTGCTATCCTGTGCTATCCTACGCCAGTTACTTTGCTTCCCTAGTAGCAGAATTCCTTAACTTTCGTCAAAATATCCCTTCCCAATCTTACAGCCTTTGTTATTCCACTATTTTCTAAACTGCATTATTCCATTACCTTGGTTTTCCCTCTATTAATAGTAATTTAATCTGTAGGGAGAATGCAAACACATTACATTATATATATATATATATAAGAAAAAGTTCAATCCTTAAAGTGGGGAAAAAATTTAATTGTAATAGGGAAATTTACTGCATTAAACATATTTTTGTTCTATTCAGAACTGACTTAACTTCGTGATCAGTAATTAATTTTTTAGCAGAAATATATATATATGAGAAAAATTTTAATCCTTAAACTGGGGAAAAAAATTTAAATGTAATAGAAAAATTTATATATATAACTCTCTGTTGTTTATTAAGAGGGAAACATTTCCCTCCCCCGAAAGTGTCGGAGCTAATGCAAGTAATGTTTTACAAGAAAAGTTTTCTTAACTTGTGAGCAGGGCTACCAACGTAGCAAATGTAAATTTTTTTATTGTTTCCTCCGAGGAAACTCCCTAGGAGGAAAAAAAAATTTTTTTTTGGGAGCCAACTTTCCTTTCATTCGTTTGTTTGTTAATTTTAAGAAGCTTCTGCTTCTGGCCTTGTTCGTCTCTCTCTCTCTCTCTCTCTCTCTCTTTCTCTTCGCTTCTCTTTTCCGTTTTTTTTATATTTGCATTCACCCCCGGAGGGCATTTTCCGCTAATCGAGTTTTCCATCCCGTGGCCCGCCTTCTTTTTTTCCCCTCAGGAAACAACAGAACAAGCGGCGGCAGGAGCAGCAGCAGCTTCCTAAGTTTTAATAAACAAGAGTGGGCTTGTAAAGAAAGGTTGCCTTAACAACTCAGGGGTCCCGGGTTCGAATCCCGGCATGGGCTGCTCGAATGTTTGTGTCGTCATGGTCGTGTGAGGAAGTGGATTAAGGCTGCTGGGGGGAATTGATACACTGACCACGTGAATGTCACCCCAAATTTCGGAATGTGTCACAATACCCCCGGGGATAATTTTATACAACAGCCTTCCTTCCTTCCTCCAGAGGTTAGAAATAGTAACTACAAAAGAGTAAAACTATTCTTTTAAATGGCGGCGCTGCTGCTGTTTTACTCTGTGGTACAGGATTTTCTTAATCGTCCTTCTAGTATTTAAATCAAGGTTCCTGCTGCTGCAAGTGTTGAATGAGCTGCTGCCAACCTTGTAAAATAGCACATCACATATCTTTAAAATGTCTATTCAGTTTTTTCTGCTCTTTTGTTTGTTTCATAAACGATCTTCCAGGATACGTAAATCCTCTAAAATCGATTCTCTACGCGGATGATACAAATATAATTATTGCAGATAAAAACTTAGATAATCTGATTAAGAAAGTAGACAGCAAGGCTCTGAATGGTCTAAATATTTGGTTTAACGTGAATAAATTATCCCTCAACCTAGATAAGACTAGAAATCAGAGGTTCAGCTCTAAGGTCGGACAAGCATCGCCCTTGTTCTCCCTACACCAGAAAAGTATTCACAATATCCCCGGGGATAATTTTATACAACAGCCTTCCTTCTTTCCTCCAGACTACAAAAGCTTCGTGAAGCAGAGTAAAACTATTCTTTTAAATGGCGCTGCTGCTGTTTTACTCTGTGGTACAGGATTTTCTTAATCGTCCTTCTAGTATTTAAATCAAGGTTCCTGCTGCTGCAAGTGTTGAATGAGCTGCTGCCAACCTTGTAAAATAGCACATCACATATCTTTAAAATTTCTATTCAGTTTTTTCTGCTCTTTTGTTTGTTTGTTTCATGTATATAGCTGCTGCTGCTGCTGGAGCAAGGACAGTTTCCATCCTGGTCCAAGTAGTTAAAACTCCATTGCGTGTTCCTCAGTGTGTGTGCTTGTTTGTGTTTCCCAGTGTGTGTGTGTGTCCCTGTGTTGTGTTTATATTGACTTTTGTCTATATACACTACTTTCTTTTACTAATTTATTTTAAGTTTATTTGTCTTTAATTATTTACTTTATTTTGTTCATTTTTAATTTTTAATGTATGACGTATCCTATTTCCTCAATCGAGGATTAATGGAAACAACAATAAATCTAAATCTAAATCCCAGATGACAGTCCGCAGCCGCCTCGGTAGGCCTAGGCCCTCAGGAGGGCTGTTGAGCCATTGGAAGAAGAAGAAGAAGGACTTTTAAATGTTTTTTTTTCATTCTTCTTGCAATATTTCTGAGTGGTATGTGACAGCAGGTGAACATGCGTTGTTAGAGGAACGCTTACATGTGGTGGTGATCACGTTATTAGCCGCTGAGCTATGGTGTAAAATGGTTTTTTTTTGCTGCAGCGCTGTGATGTTAAACTGCAGAGAGAGAGAGAGAGATTTTTGCTTTTATTTGGAGGTTAAAGGACGGGGATTTACGGATATTGAGGACACGTGATTCACAGCAGGGCGGACATGATGTGTACGTGCTCGATGGCAGAATTGCCTGCCGACACGTGCAGCTCACACGCAGCAATAAAAGCAGAGACACGCACACACACACACACACACTGACAGGTGCTTCACTCCCTTCTCCCTCCCCCCCACGGTCGCCCTTTGGATCCACTGTCATGGCGGCAAAAAAAAACAATCACCCTCAGCACAAGCCTGACCGTTGACTCTAGGGGATTAATTAGCCTCCTGGGGGTGTGTGTGTGAAGCAGACGCCACGGATCATCCAGAGATAATAATAAATACTTTCCAACTGCAACCTACGGATCCACCCCGATGATGATGATGATGATACTATTCGTGGAAAGCAAGACAGCGTGGATAAACGTTCCGAACATCGAAGGGAGAAGAAGAACGGCAAAATTATTCCCATACAAGGAAAGGAGAATGTCGAGAAAGAAACCTTACACGTAGCCTTTACAGAAGGCAGTCTGCAGTAATTATAATTTAAAAATCAAGAAAGGAGTAACACAATGGATGTCCATGCTGTTTAACATATATTGGAAATGATGGGGGGGTGGGGCGATATTATTTAATGAATTTAATAATTGAGTTTAAATATATATATATATATATATATATATATATATTTATTAATTGTAAACACAATAATTTTTAATATGGGTAGTACGTAGATATATTAAGTTCAAAATAATTATTTAAAAATGGGATTGTATTAAAGATCTCAGGGTATTAATGGTTTGGGTGTTGACCCACGTGTAGCAGATCTACTGTTCGTTGACGAACCTGAGTTGTCTTCATAGGATGCGTCTCGCTGTAATTTCCGTGTTGTGGAACTTGAAGCGGCCGGTAGACAATCGTACGAAGTCGTGCTGGCAAAGTAAGGAAACTCCGCTTTTTCCTCTTTCTTCCCTGCTTCCTGGACTGATCAAAGCATGGTCTTCGCTGCCACCTCACCATCAATCTGCTCTCGCCGTAACTTCTCTGTTACCAATCTCCTTTCGCCACAACCTTCAAAAATTTCTCCTCCACCACTCTCCTTCAATCTCCTCTCTCCATCCACTGCAAAAATCTCTCCAATCTCCTTAAAATTGTTTTTTTTGGGTAACAGGCTATATGAGAATGATCCTGAAGCAGGCAACTCCCCTTTAATAACATAGGAAGGGACTTGCAAAGGGGGGATGTGGAAGGTAGAGCAGGGCAGCCAAGGGTTGACTAGAGCCCCCGGCCTATAGTGTAAGGATCCTAACCGGTGTTTCACCTAAATGTGATGCAGGGAAAAACCCTAGAAAACCTGCATCAGGTAGGTCGGGGGCTAGTGGGTACTACTCCTGCGCCCTTCTGATGACGGGGGAGACTGGATTGCTGTGGGAACAACGCAACAAACCCGCCTCCGTGCCTTGTTCAGTATTGAGAGGCAGTTGGCCGACTGGTCCAATAGGATCAGCGAACAACTCTTACCGTATGCCGAAGGTCTTCGACCCCCGTACATACACCTCTCAAACTGCCCAAGGTCGTCTCAGCCTGCAGGAGTCTTAAATTAGCTACCTTGGCCATGGACCAAGGGGTGGGGGGAGGGAAAGAGGAAAACCAGGAAGGAGGAAGTCAACCTCCACCACCTGGCTCTCACTCATTTCCCAGCAGGATATCTTCCTGCTTATCATCCTCCCCTTAAAATTGTCTCCGCCAGCCTCTTTAAAGCCTTGTCCCCCCACTTATCCGACACCTATCACTAAGGTGGCAGGGATGGATATCCTCCAATCATATCCCTTGTTTCATTTGGGGAACACACGCCACCCGGTCACCAAATTCCCAGGCAGATTAAGACATTCCGAAACCGGCGACGAGGAGGTGTCCGAGCTTTATTATGGTCCAGGTGTAAGTCAGCCGCAGTCCCTTTGTTATTATTCCGAGCCGCCAAGACGGCGCGCGGAAAAACCCCTTCTTCCTTCCTGGCAAGCGACTTGCTCATGCCGGAATATTTGGTATTTAAGTTCCCGTAAATTATAATAAAAAATTGGACGCGGGTTCTACTGCGCTACAATATATATATATATAAATATATATATATATATATATATATATATATACGGAATGTGGAAAAAGGAATATACTGCAATGAGAAGAAATTTTTTTTAAAAAAAATCCCTACTCTTTCCGATGATATTGTAGTTTTATTAGGGGAGTCAGAAGAAGCCTTGGAAACCATAATAAATGGCATGAACGTGGTCCTGAAGTAACAGTTCAATATTAATCAGGATTAATGGACGGGGAAAACCAAGGTGATGCAGTGTAGTATGGGAAACAGTGGAATAACAAAGGCTGTTAGATTGGGAAGGGATATTTTGAAGAAAGTTTAAGGAATCCTTGGGAAGCGTAATAAACTAGGGATGGTAGGATAGCATAGGCAAGGAATGTGATTATTACGAAATCGTTGCAAAAAATGTTGGAATGGAGTGTGTGGCTGTTATATGGGTTGGGAAAAGTGGGACGGTTGGAGTTGCGGAAAGGAAAAGTATAGAAGCCTTTGAAGTGTGGTGCTGTAGGAGAATGAGATGATGGGTGGATAGAATCACTAACTAGGAAGTTGTTCTAAACAGAATAGGGGAAGTGGGAACAAATTTTAATTAGTGAAATAGGGAAATTATTTGAATATAGTAGGAGAAAATTAAAACGCTAATTATTTTGTCGTTTTGAAAACTAACGAAATTTCGTAATTAGTTAATTTGTTAACAGAAAGAATGTTGTTGTTGTGGTATTCAGTCCTAAGACTGGTTTTTATGCAATCCTCCAACCTAACCTACCTTGCGCAAGCCCACATCATCCCTAATCTGCTTAGCTCAATCCATCCTTCGCCTCCCTCTTCCGTTCTTACCCCACACACTTTCCTCTAATGCTAATTTTACAAGACCCTCGTGTCTTAAAACGTGGCCTATTAATCTATCCATCCCTTCTCTTAGTCAAAGTCCTCCATATTGTTCGCTTTTCCCCCTATTCTGTTTAGAACTTCCTCGTTTGTGATTCTATCCACCCATCTTATTTTCAGCCTCGTTCCTTACAAACATTTTTAGCAACGATTTCCTAATATTTGCACTTCTATTATCCGTAAGTAAATTCCCTCTTTTTCGCGAAAGCCTTCCTTGCTATCCTGTGCTATCCAAACTCTAGTTATTACGCTTCCCAAGTAGCACAATTCCTTAACTTCTGTCAAAATATCCCTTCCCAATCTAACAGTATATGTATATATTGTAACATGAAAAGTTACACGCAACAATGCGGGCCAGCAGCTTGCGAGTTGTAATTGTCGCAACTCGGGCCAACAATGGAGTCTGGCAAGACTTTGGGCAGTCGTCATGGGGTAGTGAAAGGAGAAGGATGTGTCGGCAGTGATAATTTTTCTCATGTTCTGAAATGGATTAAAGCTATTAAAATACATCTCTCTTTTTGGGCATTACCAATTATTGTGTGTCTGTGAGAAACGATCACATGTCTATGTGTGTTTGTGAATTTAGTATCGGTGTTTTTTTTATATTCTTTACTTCAACGATTGATGTTTGTTGATTTTATATCCTTTTTTTCTTTTGTTTTCAGACGTGACCAGAGATGACGGGACGTGCGTCGTCGCATTACCTCTTGGTGAGTGCTCAAATATATTTTCTCCCCTCCAATTTTTTTGCTATACTTCCTCATTTATTTATTTTTTTTCGTTGTAGATTATTCTTTCACCTGAGTTAGTATACGTTGGTATTTTTAATAAATCAATCTTCAGTCTTCCTTTTCTTTCTCCGTCGTACTTTTCCACTTTCTTGGAAATTGGGATAACCAAATAATACCCGTATGAAATAAGGACCAGCGAAAGTTTATTTGACCATTTTGCATGATGCATAATACGTTTCTAAGTTTTCCTTTTTGTCTATAGAAGTAAAATAGAATGTATGAATATATATTTGTCCCTTATGAGTTTCCTATACCGTTTCATCCGATTGTTATGAAAGTTTGGTGAGTTGTAATGATCACCCCAGAGAAGGTTTCTTTGTAGATCTGTTGCAGATTTAGGTCCCTTATTTTCTCCTTCCTTCAAGTCGAAGGTGGCCCGAACCTTAAGACGGATGTCTCGAGATTCGCACCAAGTTATCGTCATAATAATATTTTTTTTTTTGGTTCCGCCAGGGGTTTTGCCAGTAGATTCAATGATTTGGGCGGCCGTGTAGTTCAAGAAACGTGAGAGATTACAGCACCTTGGCTGTCAAACATGATGATTATAAATCTGTTCAGCTGTGTGAAATGATGAATAATTTCAACCAACATTATATTTAAGTAATGGTAATTTTTTAATTAGTTAATATATATGCAAAAAAAGTATTATTATAAGTCGCAGTGAAGCTCATTGAGGGTCTCTATAAATAAGGACCAAATGAAACAGAATCCTCTATTTGAGTTTCATTGCAAAAAAAGCACATGCTTTATTATAATGGAAGAAGCACACTTTATAATTATGATGTAACACATGGCAAGAGGAAATTAATGTCAATACTAAGTGACAGTATTAGCAAATCGTTGCTAAAAAAAGTTGGTATTGAGCGTGGCGTTATATGGGTGCGAAACGTGGACGATAGGAATTGCGGAAAGGAAAAGAATAGAAGGCTTTGAAATAATGTGGTTGCTATAAGAGAATGAGATGGGTGGATAGAGTGAATAACCAGGAAGTTCTAAGAAGAATAGGGGAAGAGAAAACAATATGGAAGACTTGAAGGGATAGATTTATATGCCACGTTGTAAGACATGAAGGGCCTTGTAAAAGTAGCACTTGAGGGAAGTGAACAAAAGAGGTAGGATATTGATGGAATACGCTAAGGAGATTAGGGACGATTTTGGATGTGATAGCTATGTAGAAATGAAAAGGTTTGCACAAGGTAGGCTAGCATAGAGGGGTTTCTGAGGACTGAATAGGAGGAGAACAACTACTGTGACGTGGTAATATTAATAAATAAATACCTGGGCAACGTCGGGTACCCGAGAAATTTAAATTAAAGTGAAAAACATTAAATCATAAGAAGAAAAAAACCAAATCGTTTTATGTCATAATTTTAAACAAATTTCATTAAAAAAATTTTTTTTGTAATGTTTCCAAAAATTATATTTTATTTTGTAGATGATTATGACAATGCCGAAAGTTTCTTCTTTGTGAATTATGAAAGTCATTCGGAAGGGCGTGAGAATAGTTCCCAATGCCCGACCTACCTGATGCAGGTTTTCTAGGGTTTTCCCTGCATCTCTTTAGGTGAAACACCACTAGGGTAGGATCCTTAAACCATAGCCCGGGGGCCCTAGTTAACCCTTGCATGGCTACCTTGCTCTACCTTCCACTGCATCCCCCCTTTTCAATTCCCTTCCTATGCTATTAAAGGGGAGTTGCCTGTTTCAGGATCACCCTCATGTAGCCTGTTAACCAAAAAAAAAATAGTGAGTGATAAAAATAAGGAAAAATTATTATCATAATAAATTAAATTGTAACAAAATTTAATAAATTCCGTGAAGAAAGTAAAAATGGTTTTTTTGGTAGTGTATTTCGACTCGCCACGTGACACAACAACTCATTAATCTCATATAGTAACCCACTCCTTTACACTCAATACTCGAATTCTGCTCAATTCCTTTAAGTAAAAGAAAGAATTTCATGGTGGGGTGGGGTTGGGTTACAGTCCACTGTTGAAAGTAATTTATCTTCCTGTGCCCAGGTTGGCACCCCTGGCCCGCTACCGTAAAAGCCCTCCCGATTATGGAGTCGTCTTAACGCGCGCTGACGATAAACGCTCGAGCAACTTTGCAACTGAGTGGGGGCCATTTTAGTTTGTTGCCGCCGTAAAAGTTGCATTTGAAGGGAACAAGTTTTACGATAAAGCGACCCTCTCCTCCCCCTCCCCCTCTTATACCCCCCTTCCTCGCCACTGTCTCTCTGACTGTCATGGCGGCGGCGGCGGCGACCATTTCAATTGGCTCCACAACTTCTTCTTGGTAGTTTGCTTTAACAGCCTCGTAATCGGCCCTCGCGAACAAAAAGGTAGGGAAATACATCCATGTCCAGGGAGAGAGAGAGAGAGGCTCAGTGACGTCACCTCGCCAAGTGGTTTATCTGCTGTCGCCATTCCAGGGCGAGGAACAGAATCCGCGCCAAATATCGGATTCATTAATTAGAGTTCTGCGTAACGACGAGTTCAGGTGAGGAAACTTCTCTACGGTGAACCTGGTTTCCTTTAATTCTAGGGAAATGATACACAGCGGTTTGCCTTCCGTCGGTTGATGATGGACTCTTGCTGCGGGAGCTCTGCAACACAGGGGGAGGGGAGAGGGGCGGCGTTCTGTTGTTGTTGATTGCGAAAACGCGTTACGGAGATACACACAAAAAAAATCCGTTCAGGTTCTATCTAAACGGGGATCTCTATGTCTAGCCATATGCCGGCATTTTTTTTGGGTTGGTTAACAGGCTACATGAGGGTGATCCTGAAACAGGCAACTCCCCTTTAATAGCATAGGAAGGGAATTGAAAAGGGGGGGGGATGCGGAAGGTAGAGCAAGGTAGCCATGCAAGGGTTAACTAGGGCCCCCGGGCTATGGTTTAAGGATCCTACCCTCGCGGTGTTTCACCTAAAGAGATGCAGGGAAAACCCTAGAAAACCTGCATCAGGTAGGTCGGGCATTGAGTGGTACTATTCTCACGCCCTTCCCTGTGAATGACGGGAGACGAGTCTGCTGTGGGGGGACGCAGCATTCCCTTCTCCGTGTCTCCACCAGTTTCAGGAGGCAGTTGGCCCTCGACTGATCCAATGGGATCAGCGGACAACAGCTCTTGCCATATGCCCAAGGTCTTTGACCCCGGTACATATACCTCCTAAAATAGGTGAAGGTGTCTCGGCATATGAGAACTTTGATAAAAAGTACCCAGAGAGAGTGCAGGAGGCATCCCCGACATGATCAGGTAAGCCCCGCAGTCACTCTGGGCTGAAGCGTCTGCGAGAAAACTCCCGCAGGTCTATGCCGGGAAGTACTGGATAGGAGAAAAGAAAGATATGGGTACTGGAAGAGACAGCGAGAGGAACGAACGTCCGCCACTGGGGGGAGGCAGAGAAAGAGTCTGACAGGGAGGGAGATGTTGTTAAGTCGAGAGAGACAAGATGCTTTGATCTCGGCACCACAAGCGAGAAAAGGTGAACAGAGAAAAAAAGGAGGGGCAGGAAGGTAGGGGGGGAAATGCAAAACAACAAGAAAAGCCGCAGCAGCAGCAGCGATGTTGAAAGAAGAACAAAGTCTCGCGGCTCTAATCAAGAATTCAAATACCGCCTTGTGTTCTCCCCCACTCCTCCCCCCTCCCACTACAACCCAGCAGACGTGACGTCATCAGTGGCTTCCTGACTTTTCGTTTCCTTCCATCTCACCCCCTGAAAGGGAATAAGAACAGTCAATGTCAACGCGCGTAGAGTCCGTCTCACAAACACCATTTTCATTTCCTCCGGTGGAACATGAGGCCATCTAAAGTGGTGTGGGTTACATTCAGTGCGGCCAATTTAAGGAAATAGTAATTAATGAATGTAGACTTTCCCGGTGAATAATTCGGATTAAATCCTTCACGGTTAACCAATCGGGTCAGACTTTTAAAAACACACAACCGTTTCTGCCCACGGTCTTCAGGCCTTACGAAATAGTAGTTGAAAAATCGTAGAAATTGTAGCGCAGTAGAACCCGCGTCCAAAAATTTTATTATAATTTACGGGAACTTAAATACCAAATATTCCGGCATGAGCAAGTTGTTTGCCAGGAAGGAAGAAGGGGTTTTTTTCCGCGCGCCGTCTTGGCGGCTCGGAATAATAACAAAGGGACTGCGGCTGACTTACACCTGGACCATAATAAAGCTCGGAAATCCCGTCGTCGTTTCGGAATGTCTTAATCTGCCTGGGAATTTGGTGACCGGGTGGCGTGTGTTCCCCAAATGAAACAAGGGATATGATTGGAGGATATCCATCCCTGCCACCTTAGTGATAGGTGTCGGATAAGTGGGGGGGACAAGGCTTTAAAGAGGCTGGCGGAGACAATTAGAGAGGAGATTGGAGAGATTTTTGCAGTGGATGGAGAGAGGAGATTGAAGGAGAGTGGTGGAGAAAGAGATTGCTGGTGATACAAGGTGGTGGTGAAAGGAGATGGCAGCAGAGTGGTGGAGAGAGGAGATTGGTGGTGAGGTGGCAGCGGAGACCATGCTTTGATCAGTCCAGGAAGCAGGGAAGAAAGGTCTTAACAACAAGGGAAGGAAGACTTCGTGTTATTGTCGACCTGCCGCTTCAAGTTCCACAACACGGAAATTACAGCCATGAGACGCATCCTATGAAGACAACTCAGGTTCGTCAACGAACAGTAGATCTGCTACACGTGGTCAACACCCAAACCATTAATACCCTGAGATTATAATTAATAAATATATATTTAAACTCAATAATTAAATTCATTAAATAATAAGCCCCCAATCATTTACAAAATATAAAACCAAAACATGAGAATACTCAGATTAAGTCCATGGATTGGCCTGATGCAACTCTCCATTTCTAAATAACTTACTCCTAGCGTAATTACATCCTTGGCCTCCCTCTTCTGCTCACTTCCCTCTAATGCTAAGACCATCATGTCTCAAACCGTGGCCTATTAATCTATACCTGCAAAGTTACCCATATTGTTTTCTCTTCCGCATTTAGTTAATTTATGTGTTTTAATTTTACTACAGCTTCTTCAGTTTATGGTTCCTCTTCAATTCCCCGTCAGATCTCGAGGATCTCCGATGGCTTTTTCCTCCCAGGTCAGTGCCGGAGAAAGGAATGACTTGGGGCTCCCGGGCCTTGAGTCTCCCTGTGATTCTTCTGCCGGCAAATCTTCTCACGATAAAGGTGGTTGGTTACTTGTCTTCAATCAGTCAGACGGCGCGATCTTTTCCGTAGCGAGTTGATTACCGAGGAAGAAAGGAAGGACTACTTGGTTACCCTAAATGAATGTACCAGGGATTCGGAGTTTTATAGGCGGTCGCCGTGAAGCGTGTTACGCAAGTAAGAGAGAGAGAAAGAGGTAGTGAGTGAGAGGAAGGGGCGGGGAGGGGAGGAGGAGGTCGTTTATCGTTAACGAGGGCGACCATAAACGCACGCCCACGCACGCAACAGAAGAAAGCGTGAGAGCCGCGGCCACTGTGCCATGGATGGTCTAATTTAGCTTCCTCTGCTCTTTGATGAAGACATTCCCACTTCAATTTTGGAAGGAACAAGTTACTCCTTTCTACATCTGGTTTCCCTCTTCTCCCTGTACTCTTACTTCAGATCTTCGAGCCGTCCATTCTTCGGCACCTCTCACAGTTACCTTCAAATAAACAATTTATCGCGTAATTAAATTAGTTTGCTTGTGGAATTTCTGGCCAGATAAGTAAACAGCCTCGTCTTCTCCGAATTAAAAACCCATAGTTCAGAGGCGGTGAGCTGAGTATAAATTTAATTTTCTACCTGCGCGGGGCGTTCAACCCTCGGGAATTTCGACGGCCGATTATTCCTCCACTATCCGCTTGTGTTCCACCACCCACCCCATGGTGCGGGGATGAGCAGAGTCGACCTGGAGAGGAGAAGCGACAGAAATTGGTTAGTTGGGAAGGAATCTTCGAAGGAGAAAGATGTCAGTGGGACGGAAATTTCCAAGACGTAGGAAGGTGGAGAGGAGATTATAGAGAATGAATTTTGAAGTTGGAATGTGGAAAGGAGTGAGAACCGGTTGTATTGAATCTCGAGACGCACTGAGATAAGAGAGCGGAAGGCTGGAATCGAGGAAGAAAACCTCGGGGTGCGAACTGTACCGATTTTCTTGGACCCAGCCCCCAGGTAACCGAGCTGGAGGCAACAGAGAAAGGAACCGTCCCAAAAGACCGAGACACGGTAGCCAGGCGTGTCATTGCAAATTCATCGGCTGGTTTCCTCTTAAATGACCCTTAAATAGATCGAGGCTTGCTAATTCAATTTGTGGTATTTTTAATGTACCCCAAAGTTTATATCCATTGTAATTCAAATTAATTTTATTTAAATTTTACTTAATAATTGGTCATAATTTAAATTGAAATTCATCTCCCCTCCACAATATGTCAACTGAACTTTTAATAGAATTGAAATTTTAATTTCCCATTTTTATTTACCGAAAATACATTCGTTTTGCCAGCAAGTTTTTTTTTGCACGACGACGACGCTCGACCCTCAGCACTGAGATCCGGATCCGTGAAGTATTATAATAATATTTACTCTCCTTCCCAAGCCAACCATAAAGTTGACATGTTGTAATTATCGGACCCTAGAATACAGACATCAACATCGTGCTGAGGCTCAGAAAACAAGAGCTAATTTTTTTTATTCATATAAAAAAAACTTTTGTCGTAAAGACTATCAGTGTTTGGACAATAATGATTCAATATATACAATAATATTAAAATGAAGAATACAAAATTTAAAATATTGTATATAATTTTCATGTTGACATGGAGGTAGGGTAATCCATTTAATTAACCTAGTTTAGTAGGTTAACTGATTATGGGAGGATATATGAGGAAGTGGTTAGGTTAGGATGTGCCTGAATGATCAGGGGGAAGGATGAGGTCAATTGAGAGTTTTCTTTTGAGCCTAGGTAAGTGTAGAGGTGGAGGAGGATTGACATGGAGTTGTTGGATCGTGGGGGTTTTGGGTGATTCAGGGCGATTTTTGTTAGGGAGGTTATCGGATTTGGAAAATCGGAGTTTACTTTGTAGCGCAGTAGAACCCGCGTCCAAATTTTTATTATAATTTACGGGAACTTAAATACCAAATATTCCGGCATGAGCAAGTTGTTTGCCAGGAAGGAAGAAGGGTTTTTTTCCGCGCGCCGTCTTGGCGGCTCGGAATAATAACAAAGGGACTGCGGCTGACTTACACCTGGACCATAAAGCTGCTCGGACACAACGTCGCCGTTTCGGAATGTCTTAATCTGCCTGGGAATTTGGTGACCGGGTGGCGTGTGTGTGTTCCCCAAATGAAACAAGGGATATGATTGGAGGATATCCATCCCTGCCACCTTAGTGATAGGTGTCGGATAAGTGGGGGGACAAGGCTTTAAAGAGGCTGGCGGAGACAATTTTGAGGAGATTGGAGAGATTTTTGCAGTGGATGGAGAGAGGAGATAGAGGAGAGATTGGACAGATTTGGGAGAAAGAGATTGCTGGTGATACAAGGTGGTGGTGAAAGGAGATGGTAGCAGAGTGGTGGAGAGAGGAGATTGGTGGTGAGGTGGACCATGCTTTGATCAGTCCAGGAAGCAGGGAAGAAAGGTCTTAGCAACAAGGGAAGGAAGACTTCGTGTTATGTTCGACCTGCCGCTTCAAGTTCCACAACACGGAAATTACAGCCAGACGCCCATGAAGACAACTCAGGTTCGTCAACGAACAGTAGATCTGCTACACGTGATCAACACCCAAACCATTAATACCCTGAGATTATAATTAATAAATACATATTTAAACTCAATTATTAAATTCATTAATTAATAACACCACCCCCCCATCATTTACAACTTTGGGAAATTTGATGTTATGGTGGATGACAGAGTTTCTGAGGTACCAGGGAGAGTTTGTATTTGGTGCGTAGGGCTATGTTTAGTTTAGTTTGGATTTTGGCTGTTGTTCTCCATGTGGACGAGGATTAGTAGCAGGCGGGTAAAAGGGGCTTCAAGAGCTATGAGAGGTTTAATTTCAGCACCGCGCTGTCTGTTGTCTCGTCGTTGTTGCAGGTAATACTGCACTTAGCACGCCATTTGTCTCGCGGCGGATGTTGTTGTTGCTGTGTGCCCAACATTACCAGCCAAAGTGACAGGTTAAAAAAGATTCCGTGTGTAATCTAAGAGAGTGTGTGAGATGAGGAGGATCGCAGCGGTGGTGGCGCTCTGCTGGTATTAAAGGCAACTTAACAGGGCTTCCATTAGCATCCAACACCCCAACTCCTCTCTCTCCTAATGCTGGCACAAATTAAACGCGGATTAGGTTGTCAGCCCTGCCTGCCGTGCAGCAGGAAGATAGAGAAAGGAAAGGAAAAAAAGCGGATTGGAAACGACTGAGGCCCACCACGAGAGACGAGGATGAAGGGGGAACCAGCATCTGCGCGGCCTGGCGATGGAGCTTTAATGAGGGACGCGGTCTTTCCTTCCTCCTCCACCTCCTGACGAGATCCCTACTAATAACTTTACTCCCACGAGGAAAAGCAAAACCCCCGAACAGAGGCTCTGGACATCATGTGTGTGTATCACTTTTGTTACTTCACTTGCCCCGCCTCTCGTAATCGACAGACCCTTTATAGTACACACCTTTGCGAACTAAATTTGAGCTTTATCTTATCACGTCACACTGACTGTGAGATACGCACTTGCGATCTGCCACGTCACGGGCTCAACGTCGGTCCAGGATTATGGCTTCAATTATTTAATAATCTCTCTTGCAGGCGCATTCGTAAGAGCCTGAGAATAACATCCAATGGCCGACCTACCTGATGCACGGGATACGAAGGGCGCTGCGGGAGTTTTCTCGCAGGCGTTTCAGCCCAGAGTGACTGCGGGGCTCACCTGATCATGTCGGGGATGCCTCCTGCACTCTCTCTCTGGGTACTTTTTATCAAAGTTCTCATATGCCGAGACACCTTCACCTATTTTAGGAGGTATATGTACCGGGGTCAAAGACCTTGGGCATATGGCAAGAGCTGTCCGCTGATCCCATTGGATCAGTCGGCCAACTGCCTCCTGAAACTGGTGGAGACACGGAGAAGGGAATGCTGCGTCCCCACAGCAGACTCGTCTCCCGTCATTCATAGGGAAGGGCGTGAGAATAGTACCACTCAATGCCCGACCTACCTGATGCAGGTTTTCTAGGGTTTTCCCTGCATCTCTTTAGGTGAAACACCGGGTAGGATCCTTAAACCATAGCCCGGGGGCCCTAGTTAACCCTTGGCTACCTTGCTCTACCTTCCGCATCCCCCCTTTTCAATTCCCTTCCTATGCTATTAAAGGGGAGTTGCCTGTTTCAGGATCACCCTCATGTAGCCTGTTAACCAAAAAAAAATACCTGATGCACGTTTTTCTAGGGGTGTTTCCTGCATCTCTTTAGGTGAATCACCGGGAGGGTAGGGTTCTTAAACAATAGCCCGGGGGGCCATAGCAACCCAATATTAGAATCATGCCACATTTTCCCAGCTAAAAAAAAGGAGATCTGGTACTAATACCATGAAGACGCTTGAGAACTCTCGTACGGCATTATTTTATGCCACAGGCTATATGTTTCGCAGTCAATTAAGGGCACAAGGTGCTATAAAAAAAATAAATTTCCTCCGTGTGTCCCGCTTCTCTTTCTCAGCCTCCTCCTCCTTCCCTCTTCCACAGTTCACACAGTGGGCGGCAAGTTGGATCTCTCTCGCGTATTATTTATGCGGGGCACATGGCGGAAGGATAAGTTGAAATGGATTTTACTTCCCGCGGTGGTGGTGCCAATCTGTTTCTCTCTCTGATTGATAACGAGTGTTGGAAGGAGGGAACACACGCCGTCGCTCGTTACCCTCGATATTTACCTTCCTGATGCCACGGCGCTGAATATTCAGCTCGCTCTCTTTCTCTCTCTCACCGTCGTCTCTCAATAATTGGAAGATTCAACACCACACAATTCCTTCCATCGATGTTCTTCTTCAGCATGGACTGACCTCATACCCAGGCTGACATCTGGCTGCTCTGGGTAATAATTTCTCATGGCCATGGTGTAGGCACTGACACACCTGGTTTCCGTGTTTTTGAGGCGGCTGCTTCCTCTGTTGGCTCCGGCTCGGTTACCGGGGGCTGACTTCCAGAGGAAAATGGAGACTGGTCGCAAGCCCTAAGGTTTTCTTCCTCGATTCCAGCCAATTACGTGGACGGGATTTCTCCTTTCGCTGTCTTCTCTCATTTTGTCTCGATATTCAAAACGAACGTTTCTCGCCCCCCTCTCCACGTTCCTACTTCAAAGTTCAATCCTGACAGTCTGCTTTTCTATCATCTTTGGAATCGGTTGTCTCCGAAGTGCGGAGTGCATGTAGATGTTGTTGGCGGATCCATTGATCCACTCTGTGAGTAGAAGCCAGATCACCAACGGTTGGCCCTGATATTGGTCAGCAGTAGGTCCTACGCCTCCCAACTTCATGAAAAGTTAAATTACGTCCTCCGTCCGTCCACTATGAGGAGTGTGCGTCCTATGAACATCCTTCCTTCCTTCCTGGTGTTGAGATGTGTACTATTGCGCTCTATGTTTTTCAAGAACTTGTAAATCTTAAAGACCTGAACCATTCACCGAGTAAATTACACGGTAGCGCCTTGTAGGCAAGAGATGATCGTTCCCCAGATCCTTCTCCTTATCTGATCTTGATTTAAAATGAGCCAAGTAATTAAAAGCGAGAAAGCGGTTTCAGGACATGGAATGTAGCCTGCAAACCCTGTAAAAACAGAGGAGGGGAGGCGGAGGGGAAGATGGAGGGTGGTGGTGGTGGTGTTGGTGGGATAAAATTGGCGACGTTGATTCTTCGAGCGAATTATCGATAAGAGCAAAGTGAAATCGTTCCAGTTATGAACCCCGCTATAGATAAATATCTCCAATCAGCTCAACGTGACCATGTTTAATATTCGCCGCGGTCCTCCAGGGAGAGTTTAGTTGGACGTAATCTCGTCGAGCGGTCACCACCAACCATGGTTGCCAACACACGCAGTTATTCTGGTTCTAGAAGTGATCATTTCGATTCTCGTTAAGTCTTCACTTTGCGCTCATCCAGTCTGTCGAGTAATCAATCATTTTAATCTTCCTTTTCCCTCTCTCTCTCTCTCTCTCTCCCCCTCCGACGGTATCAGGCTACTACAAGAAGGTGATGCAGTCACTGACAACTCCCCTATAATATCAGAGGAAGTGAATTGAAAAGCGTTCATGGTAGTGGTTGTGTAAGGTAGACAAGGATTAACTAGGGCCCACGGACAATTTTTAAAAGAATCTACTCGGTGATTTTCTAGAAGCAGATGCTCGGCAAACCTTAGAAAACCTTCATCAGGAATGTCGGGCTTTTAGGTACTATTCTCACGCCCCTCCGAATGAAAGGGAAAAAGGAAGGTGACTCGGCTTGTGTTCTTGTTGTGATATTCAGTCCTAAGAGTGGACTGTTGCAACCCTCCATGTTGACCCATCTTGCGAAACGAAAGCCTTTTCAATTCCGCACACCCTCCCTAATCTACTTAGCGAATTCGATCCTCGGCCTCCCTCGTCTATTCTTACCCGAAACACTTCATTCCCTATAATTATAATCTTACAAATCCCTAATCTCTTAATACGTGGCCTATTAATCTATTCCCATCCTCCTCCATATTGTTCTCCCCTATTCTGCTAAGAACTTCTTGGTTAGTTACCCTATCCTCCCATCTCATTCTCCTATAGCACCACATTTCAAAGGATTCCATTCTTTTCCTTTCTGCAACTCCTACCGTCCACATTGTGCATCCATATAACGTCACACTCCATGCCAACGTTTTTAGCAATATTTTCCTGATATTCACACTTATATTACCCTATGTAAATTCCTCTTCCTTGTCTGTTGCTATCCTACTGTGGTTATTACGCTGCCCCTAGTAATAGAATTCCTAAAATTCCTTCAAAAAATCTCTTCCGGATCTGACAGTCTTTATTATTCCACTGTTTCCAATACTACACTCTATTACCTTGGTTTTCCCTCTGTTAATCCTGATAGTCCAGGGTCATGCCATTTATTATGGCATGTGAGAACCTTGAAAAAACCAGACTGTTCGAGGCATCCCCAAAGTTAAACCTCGATTTCAGTATAGGGAGAACTACTGACAGAGAGAGTTCCTACAGACAGTCATCGGCTTCTGGAAAGTATTTTATTTGGGGCGATTCACAGGCTACATGAGGGTGATCCTGAAACAGGCAACTCCCCTTTAATAGCATAGGAAGGGAATTGAAAAGGGGGATGCCGGAAGGTAGAGCAAGGTAGCCAAGGGTTAACTAGGGCCCCCGGGTTATGGTTTAAGGATCCTACCCGGTGTTTCACCTAAAGAGATGCAGGGAAACCCCTAGAAAACCTGCATCAGGTAGGTCGGGCAAACCATTCATTCGACTTTGGTTACTTGTGACATCGAATTTCGTTTCACAGCCAAGTTCTTGCGTTCGCGAGCAGTCTTGCCCCTCATTAAAGACATTGATTATTCTTTTACCGGCTACCAGCAACCATGCCCTTGAAGCGGTGAAGTATGTGAACGTAGCCTCCTGCGGGCCACTCGATACTCTCTCTCTCTCCCATCTTTTCTCTGCGTCTTACGAGACGAGATTCTATCCCACGGATATCTTCTCCCCGTGTGTTATAAAATATGCACACGCATCTCTCTCTCTCTCTCTGTCTCAGCCGCGTGGTGGGAAACTTTCCTCTCTTGTTGGCGAGGCGGCAGGGAATTATTTTTATTAGGGGGTGGAGGCGGCGAGCAACCTGTAGGAAGAGTGAGAGAGACTGCGCTCAGGTGGCGGCGCTCCCACACTTAGCGTCTTACACGGCAGCTCCATTACTTGTGCCGCCCTCGAGGAAGACAACTTCTCCATCCCGTGCAGGCTTCGTACCCACCATTAACCTTCCTCCCTCCCTCCCACCATCTCAAGAGCCGCAAGAAACGACGTCCTGATATCTCACTCCGGTCATTGGACGCTCACAAAGCTGAAGATCCGTCACGTCACGTCACGTCTCTTGTAATACTTCCCTTCTCTTAACTGGCAGCCATGTTAATTCTGATATCTTTCTCTGCCTCGTCCACCGCGTCCCATCTAATCCTCGCTACTGTGGCGTTACTCTTGTTCACACCGACAATATATTTACAATAATAAGGAAATTATAAAAGAAAGAATAGTGAACGTTTATATATATTAATTTAATTATGATAATAATATCGGAACTATGGTAATACAATTTAAAATTATTTACAAAGGAATAATATAACTCAAACTAAAAGTTTCAGTAACTATAAATTTACGAATAAATTGTATTGTCATATTTGGCTGTGTAGGTAAAGCAAAAAGAATCTATGCAGCTCCTAAAACGGCTGCTCTCGGGGACGCGGGTGAAAAACGATATTAATGAAACAAAAACAATCGCGCTACAAACGAGAATTGTTTTCAAGGAAAAATCGGGTAAAAATGCAGTTACCGGTTGCTAAAAAGGCCTGATGACGTCGTTCTTAGTTCCTATTCGTACGCCGGCTGCTCCTCTGCTGCATCATCATCACGTCTTCTTCTGATTAAGATCCTCTAGCGGCTCTCCTTCAGATTAAATCCGCATCGAATGTTATCTTTTTATTTTCTGTGCTCCCACTAAATAAATCTCTCTTCTCGAAACGTGCGGAAACTTAATTTTACACACATGTTGCTTGTTCTACCTCTGCGCTTCTCCCTCTCTGCGCCTCTCTCAGGCAGACTCCTTCACCAACTGTCCAACAATAATCCCAGGCAGACTCTGCTCCATCTGCTGTATAACACACTCCAGGCAATAATAACGTGCCGTAATCGGCGAGGTTTCGCCCCGACGTGACCTTGACCGTCGTCGCTTTCGTCCTGCTGTACGCGAATCGGTAGAATATTAAACTAAATTGTTTTTTTTGCTTTACTGGTTCAATGTAGAGGACATGATTCACCACACTACCTCTCGTAATATACGCCAAATATAAAAGGGGAATTCTAGTCTATGGAAGTGGAAATACTACAAATGAAGCTCAGTAAAGCAGTGTAGTGAATTTTAGAAGAAAGATAAGAATGGAAAAACGTCGACCGTGGAACGCGACATATTTACACGTTACCGCGCATTTCTTTTCTTTTGAAATATTCTATTTATTCGCGCGTAAGCAACAACGTCTCTGGTTATTATGTTAGCAATCAATATCCCTGGTTGTAAACAGAAATATCTTTGGGTTCGCGAATATGTCATTTACATTTTTTAATTTATTTTTATTTTTTGCGTGATTTAAATTAAATTAAAAATTTGGACCACAAATGAAATTAATACTGAGGTCACAATTGGTGATAATTAAAATGAATAAACAGGAGAGAAAAACAGAAGAAGTTAGAGTTATATTTTCTTTGAACTGAACGTATTATTGATGTCTGTATTGCTTGGCTTGGAGCTGGATGTGTGTTAGGGAGACATCCAAGGGAGACGATTCATTGTATATATATATATATATATATATATATATATATATATTGTAGCGGATTCGTCGTTCCTCCGTATTCGAGGATTTCTTTATTCCTTTAGGGCGCCAGGTATTTTTCATAAAATATACCAAAAATTGATTTTAATAGTTTTTAATTTCAATCAGAGCATGAAAAAAAATTACATCTACAGGGCGTGGTCATTCTCTCGTCGTCCCGCCGACACAACCTCCTGCTCCTCTCATTACCCCATGACGACTCCCCAAAGTCTCGCCAGACCACATTGTTGGCCAAGGTTTGCTTCAGCTCCTCAACAATTGCAACTCGCAACTCGCTGGCCTGCATTGTTCATCGTAACTTTTCATGTTACAGTATATAATGTAAACAATCTTTGAAGTTAGTTAATTAAATAATTTTAATCATTGTTATATTCATATAAGTCATTCGAAATTGTTTTCATTGTTATTAATTATATTAATTTAAAATATTACGTTGTACGCTGAAACGAGTGACCGAGACCCGTCCGTGGCTGATGACGTCACGTCAGGACCAGTGACGTCACGCTTGCATTTTGCCCGAGACGCGAACCAAAGCACCTCCAGATCCTGTCCTGTTTCCAGTCCATCTTACTACTGCTGGTGCAACAGAACCAGCTACAACCATACCATGGTACAGCAATACCGAGGAAAAACTACTACTGCCAAAAATATTATACCCATTAGGCTTGATATAGAGACAGTGCTCGTGTTTTCTTCATGCATTATAAAACGGTTTAAGTATTTTGTTAAAATATAATGAAAAGTTCGTTTTGATACGAATATTTAATTTAGTAATGTTTCAACCGGACCAGGGACTCGAACGCAGGAACTCACGATTTCTAGTCGGGTGCTCTACCAACTGAGCTAATTCGAGTCGACGTCCAAGGCCCATTTCAACATCTCTCCATATTGATCGCTCTTCCCCTATTCCCCTATTCATAATAACCTATTCTTTGCCCCGGCCTTCCATTCATTACAAGACCTATCCCTGAAATCCCTATATCCACTTTTTTTGTGATAATCACCCTATATTCATCCGACCAAAAATCTTGCTCTTCCTGCCTTCTAACTGAACTAATTCTAACAGTATCTAACTTTAATCTTCCATTTGCCTGTATAAATTTTATAATCTACCCGCACGGTTTAAGCTTCTGACATTACACGCTCCGATTCGACGAACGCCGCTCTTTGCCTTCCTGATAACGTCCTCCGGAGTAGGTGAATTGGGGACTATTTTACCTCCGCAATATTTTTCCCCGAGAGGTTGCCATCAAATTGTTAACCTTTAAGCAATTCAAGACATTCTCACTCACACACACCACGAGAGCGAGAGTGAGGGAGGGAGGGAGGGAGAGGGAGAAATGTTGGTTACTCTTAGAATTATCAGAACTCCGCTTTTCCCCCATGTGGACGACACGTGCATATTTTTTGGCTTCACTTCACAATTTTGTAAACCTATTCTGGGTTGAATATCAAAGTAGAAGATTATACTGAAATTAGCTATCGTAGAAACCTATAAACGGGGGAAATGCTACCATAATTTGTGAGGTACACCAACAAAGATACTGAAGGACTGCCTTCGGGAGCTTTCTATGGCAGTGATTATGGGGTTCACCCCGTTTTCTCACTCTCTCTCTCCCTCTCTCTGTATGTCTTATTTAAGGTTCTCACATTCCGAAGAGCCTTGATCGCTTTAAGGTAGTGTATGTACTGACCTTGGCCGCCATACCAGGGCAAGCAAGAGTTGTCCGCTACTCCCATTGGAATCAGTCAGCCAGCTGCCTTCTTAAAGGTTCGTTTAATTTCTCGTCCGTATTCCTCCTCTCCGATACCCCCGTGTGACGTCACAACGTACACCACTTTTAAACAGTTACCATCCCACTTCATGTATAATATTTATTTTTTCGTCACATAAGATTTTGGCTCCCAACATTGGGGAAACCGACTACATTGAAAATTAGCAATAAAAGGGCACGTATACGGGGCAATAGATAGTGGTGTCACAATAATTAAGGACAGTTAATCACACTAGAAACATACCCAAAGAAATTTTTTACAACAGTAATGTGCGTGATTTTCGTTCATTATGTAGTTCCTAGAATCTTAAGAGGGACTGACTGCATTTCACAGGTTCATACGTGACGATATCGGCCTTTACTGGATTTAGTGAGTTGACCTGATTCGGTAGGGGAACGTCATCAACCTTAATACGCTAAGAGGGTGTGGGTTGTGCTAATTACGAGGACATGAAAAGGCTTGCGCAAGATAGGTTAGAATGGAGGGTTGCATCAGACCAGTCTTAGGACTGAATACCACAACAACAACAGTCATTAGAAAACAAGTCCGGGAAACTGTAAACTGTCATTTGAGCACAGCTAGTGTTTTCCGGTGGTGGCGCCCTTTATCCATCCATGATGGTGCGGCACGTGGCCAGGTAACGCCGCTGATTACTGTTTTGGGGAGGGCGGGGGAGAAGTTTTGGGCGGCGTCGGGGGTACTTATGGTCACCCTTCATCTGCATTCTGACCGACAACGGAAACAAAAAATTAATGAAATTAGCGACGCAGCTCGTGTCGGAGCGAGTAAAGGGAACGAGGAATAGGGGATGGGGGAGGGAGGGGAGGAGAGAGCGCCCCTGGCGGCGACAGCTGCAACTAAGCTGCCACATAACGGCAGCCAACAACCCTTCAAAACTCCACAACTAAAAGCAATACACACACACACGCCAACGACGAAAATACAAGCGGCGTTTCACACGTGACTGCTTTTCCTCTCCCTCCTCTCTCTGGACTGTAGGTTGCGTTTTATTAAAAAAAAATACACGTATGGAACTGTAATCGGGTAATGGAGAATTGATGGGCCGATTTCTGCGGCTCCCTAAATCCAATCAACCCTCTCCAGAACAACAGCACAAATGACTAATATGCGGTCAAAAGAATATTTAAACGAAAGTAAACTAACATTCTCCGTCCACCCCGAACAAGAACCAGGACAACGGTAACCAGAAAACGTGTCGACACGCAACAACAGTACCAACAAGTGACAGCGTTGCACTGACAAACAAACAAACACTGTTGATGAACCCAACACTAGCTTTCTTCATCGTCAGGAAAACGGGCCAAACGATTGTGGCAAATCTCCAAACGGATGTTTTTCTGATCAGGAGGAGGAGGAAGCCACCTCGGCTGAGATCTTTACGAAGCCAAGTCCCTTTCTGATGACTTAAACCAACTGAAGAAGCAATTTAGTCAACGGAGAGGCGCCGGTTTTCTTCCTCCAAAAGCTCCCTTACCGCACGTATGTTTTTTTTTTCTGGTGAAGGACGTTCGAGGACGCCGATCGTCGCTCTGATTTTCCACCAGTTCCCGACCTTCAAGAAAACTGTTGTGCCACTCGTACAGGCGGGTTTTGGAGAGCGTGTCATCCCCGAATTGCCCCCGTTATATATTTCAAATTCCTGAAGGTCTCACTACCTTCTCTCGTCAAAAACTTTATAATAATCCGTTGCACAACGGAGGAGGCAGACAGGAACCTCTTGCTCACTCACACATTCATTGCTCTAGCGTCGACTGAATAAGGCTAACTAACATTGGCAGTGAATGCCGTAGTGGAGTGGACAGGACAGACCGAGACGAAGCCGACTCTCCCACTACGCTTGATAAAAAAAAAAATATTCCCATTTATAGCAAAAAAGACAAGAATGGAGAGGGTTAGATTAATAGGCCACGTTTTCAGACATGAGGGTCTTAGCATTAGAGGGAAATGAACAGAAGTGGGAAGGGGGGGGTGTCAAGGATGGAACACGCCTTGCAGATTAAAGAATTAATGCGGAACTGTAAAGGCTTGCGTGCGCAAGATAGGTTAGCTTAGAGAAATTTCATCAGACTAGTCATAGGACTGAATACCACTAGAACTTCACGATTGATTGATTGATTATAATGAAACCTTTCAGCCATGCACAACCCATAACGTGTCAAGGAGAGTGAATGCACGTATACAAATAATATATTTTTAACTAAGTTTCTTCCATTACTAATATTTTGGTCTTCATTATTAATTCCTTGCTATATGTAGGGGATTTTCCCCCCTTTTTTTATAAAAAAGAATTAAAGAAATTAATTAGAGTGTCTGTCAAGGAGTCAGAACAAAAGATGGCTGAGTAACAGCCAGCCACAGACGGAGAGAGAGTTGTGTAATAAAAAGGTGCGTGGATGTTTAGCAGAGCGTGGTTTCCTCTGCAAGATGACGACGTTTCATTTCCTCCTTCTTTAATAACTTGCAACACCACCTCACACACAAAGAGAGAGAGAGAGAGAGAGAGAGAGAGAGAGAGAGAGAGAGAGAGAGAGAGAGAGAAACCTTCCCAAGGGCGAATAAAGCGGGGAAAATTCAGCCACCGAACAAAGGACCAAGTATCAAAATCCGGTCTTCAGATAATCAACCCGTTTGTCAGCTTTTGAATCAACGTGGCCTTGATGATCTAAAGGCTTTGTTTACATTATATATATATATATATATATATATATATATATATTGTAACATGAAAAGTTACACTTAACAATGCAGGCCAGCAGCTTGCGAGTTGCAATTGTTGAGGAACTGTCGCAACTCGGGCCAACAATGTAGTCTGGCGAGACTTTAGAGGAGTCGTCATGGGGTAGTGGAAGGAGCAGGTTGTGTCGGCGGGACGACGAGAGAATGACCACGCCCTGCAGATATAATTATTTCTCATGCTCTGATTGAAATTAAAACTATTAAATTCATCTTTTGGTATTTTTTATGAAAAATACCTGGCGCCCTAAAGGAATTATAAATCCTCGAATACGGAGGAACGACGGATCTTCTACAATATATATATATATATATATGCCTTGAAAGAATGGATAAAGAGTAGTGGACAAATTGATCATTCGCACCCTTCAATCACTTCTATTTGGGATGATCAATTTATGAGAATTTCGCAAGCAACATAACGCTTAAGTGTGGTGTTCCTTTGCTTACACCACCAACAAAAATATTTTTGTACAATCAAATTGTTAAATAATAATAATAATAATAATAAAATGTATTTAATTTGAATATTCCATTTAACTAATAATATTACGTTATCAAATTTCCAGAAGAAATCGTAACTCAAATTAAATTTTAGTGAAAATATAAATTTACGAGTAAAATTTATTATCAAATTGGCTCAGTCGGTCGGTAAAGCAAAAAAAAAGAATAATCTACGCAGCTTCTAAATAATGGCGGCTGCTGATCCCCGAGGGTGAACGCCGCGGGTGACGAACAACGATATAATTGTAATTTAAAAGTCGCGAATCCAACGAGAATGGTTTAAGTGGAAAAAACCGGGTTAAAATGCCCGTTACCAGATGTTAAACAATGGCCTGGTGGTGACGTCATCGTTCCTGGTTTGCCGTGCAGGATGTTCCTTCGCTGAAACACGACGTCTCCTCTCTCTAGCGCCTCTTCTTCAGCTTAAATCTCCATCAAAAATGTCCTCTTTTTGTTTTCCGTACTACAAAACAAAATCTTCTTTTCTCGAACAATGGCGAAATTAAGTTTTCTGCATATTGTTTCCTCAGCCACTGCTCTCTCTCTCTCTCTCCCTTCTCAGGAGAGCTCCCCGAACCAACTGTTGAATCTACAATCCACTCCAGGCAATCAATAATGTTGTAGACGGTGACGTTTCCCGCCTACTCGGCCTCACCACCACCAAACCATTCTCGTTTTCCGTCCTGCTGCTGTACGCAAATAACAAAAACACTAAATTATTTTTTGCTTTACCCGATGAATGTAATAAGGGTCTCATGAATCACCACATAAGCTAGAAGAAGACTTAAAAAAAGTGAGGGATTAGACTGAATGAATGTCTTGTTGGTTGGTGCAGAAGGGGGAAAAAGTTAAGATATTAATGGAAGAAAAACTGGAGTGAAATTTAGGTATTTAGGATTAGATTTTCGGGTCAACGACGGAATGCGATCCATAAACTCAATGGTATTTTTGGTGATGGAGGAAGGGAATCCAACGTGAGACGAGGAAGAATAGAATGTATAGATCCATCATCGAAGGCATAACTTTTTTTTATATATATTTATTTTGCTTCGAATTCTGTCGCAACAACGTGGAAGTAGTAATTAGCGACTTACTGGGTCTTTTCCGGGTACACTCAAGTCAGGGAAATTGAAAAGACCGACGACCGAGACCTTCGCCAGGTGTCGGACCTGTGGTGCCGCTAGCCACCAGAGCACAGGAGGGAACCAACGTCAAAATTGCTTGTTGACGAATTGTTTGGTCTTTTTATTCTTATAAATAGGAGAAAACATATTTTTCTGACTTAATGTCATAAAAAGCCCCCCCCACACAAACTAAGTGGGCTAAAAAGTCAGAAATTGAATAATTTAATTAGAATACCTTTCGACGTTGCAGCTGCAAAATGAAATTTTGTAAGAATTTAACTTAATGGACCCGAACAGGTCCCTGAAATTTGTGGGACGAAACGTGTTCCAATTAAATTATTCCGTTTCTGACCTTTGGCCGTTCTTTGCGCACGTTTTTTTTAATTATTCAAAAGCGTCCTGAAGATTATTGAATTATGCCCCGTGGACATTTTTTTTTCTATTCCTATCTTTCTACAAAATTGACTGTATGCTTTACTGAGCTTCATTTGAAGTATTTCCACTTCCTTAGACTTATTGAATATTAGTTCATTTTACTTAAATTTTTTTTCCCGTTGTGATTAACCTCATCTCCCGCCACCGGTCTGATGACGTCATTAAGGCCATTCAAATATATAAATAATGCAATTTGTTGATGCCGAAAAACACTAGTAATGATTTCATTGTGGAAGTTGGAAGGAATTTTTTTTTGTTATATATATATAAATTCATTGGTGATATTGTTGGGGAATAAATAAGTAGCCAGGTGGTTTTTTTTAAAACGCACTGTATTTATTTATTATTCAAAATGTCAGGAGAAAGATTAAATCCGTTAGACGGCAGTTGAAGGCGTGCATAGATTTTAAAGCGGACTGGGATACAAGGATCTCTTGAGGACCAGATCTTCATAAGTTCAGTGGACAGCTCAGTGAGTAGGACGACCGCTTACTAAGGGAAGTTCCCCTTTTCTATTGAGATCCTGTAGTAATTGAGGACTCTTGCAGTCCTGAGCTCAAGTCGAAAGCAATTCTTCTGTCCCTTGAAAGTGTCTGATGCCTGATGACGTCACGGGAGCGGCCACCATCTAAAGTTGGGGAACTGGAAAGGGGGGATCTTTTTTCGGATCTTCGGGAGTGAAGTGAGAGCAAAGGTTTTCCGTTTGTGAGCGGTGTCAGTAGGGCGGCGGAGGCGGCGGCGGGGGCGGGAACCCGTACCCCATGGGCCTCTCCCCCCTGTACCCGCCGGGCATCGGCACCGGGACCGCCACAGGCACCGGCACGTGCCTCGTGACCGTGACCGTGTGCACCGTCTCCACGTGGTGACTGTACTGCGGGGGCGGCAGACCCCTGCCCGAGTGCTGCGGTCCTGGCTGCGGTAAAGGAGGAAGAGGAGGCGGGGGCGGGGGCGGAGGGGGGCCGAACAAGCCTCTGCTGCCGTGCTGGGGGGCGGGCCACGTTCCACCACACGTCACTGTCACCAACAGCACCAGCAGCAACCCCTGCAACAACAACGAACGTCACTAACACGTGCAACACTGGATTGAAACACTAACACTCACTCACACAGATATAAATCAGAATGGCCTGGAAGATTCCAGTAGGTTGGTCAGTGAGGACTTGGGTCACATTTCTCAACAAACACCCCCCACTCTCGTTTCTTAAAAATACTATGGTTGTTGTTTTTGTGGTGGTATTCAGTCCTAAGACTGGTGGTCTCAAGCAACCCCTCCATGCTAACGTATCTTGCGCAAGCCTTTTAATTTCCTTATAACTAGCATACCCAACATCCTGTCTTATCTGCTTATCATATTCCATCCTTGTCCTCCCTATTCTGTTCTTACCTACTAACCTATCTTGCGTAAGCCTTTTAATTTCCTTATAACTAGCATACCCAACATCCTGTCTTATCTGCTTATCATATTCCATTCTTGTTCCTCCCTCTTCTGTTCTTACCTACCCCACACACTTCCCTCCAGTACTAAGTTTACAAGACCTCCATGTCTTAAAACGTGGCCTATTAATCTATCCCTTCTCTCAGTCAACGTCCTCCATATTGTTCGCTTTTCCCCCCCTATTCTGCTTAGAACTTCCTCGTTAGTGATTCCATCCACCCTCAGCCTCCCTCTTCTATTCGTACCCCACACATTTCCCTCCAATAATAAGTTTACAAGACCTTTCATGTCTTAAAACGTGGCCTATTAATCTATGTGATTCTATCCACTCATCCATCTCATTCTCCTACAGCACCACATTTCAAAAGCTTCTATTCTCTTCCTTTCCCCAACTCCTATCGTCCACGTGTCGCAGCCCACATAACATAACGCCACAACGCTCCATACCAACATTTTTAGCAACGATTTCCTAATATTTCACACTTATATTATTACCCGTTAAGTATATTCCTCTTCCTTGCTATCCTGTGCTATCCTACCTCTAGTCATTACGCTTCCCCCAATTAGCAGAATTCCTTAACTTGCGTCAAAATATCCCTTCCCAATCCTAGCAGCCTTTTTATTCCTCCGTTTCCCCATACGACACTCCATTACCTCGGTTTTCCCTCTATTGATGCTCATATTGAACTCTTTCTCCAGGAACACCGTTCATGTCATACATGAAATATCCGTAGTTTGTTGCTCTTCCCCCTCCATGGGTCAGTCAGAAAGAATCCGATTGAACGTTCAACGCACCGACTCGCTGACAGAACTCGCTATAGCTTTTTTATTTTTTAATTTTTTTCAACAACCTCCTCCCTCTTGATATTCCTTGCGGCAAAATTAATTCCGATCGCCGTGAAAGAGCGGCGCGCTGTGTTTGCCGATTTATATATTTATTTGCCAACCATCCAGGTTGATTTTTTATAAATTTTTAAAAGCCACCGAACTGCGTTTGACATTTCTCTCTGTCTCCCTCCCTCCCGGTCGCTTTTATTTATCTGTATCCTTCGAAAAAATAAAAATCGTGCTCCATCCAATCGACAGAAAATTTCGCCAAAAGGGTGACGGAAAAAATTACTAAAGAGTAGATTCACCAGAATTGATGTCGAGCCTAGTGGAAGGTTCTGGGTAGACGAGTGACCACCGTCCTACCCACCCAGTTTATCCTGGCTCCCTTCACCGCCATTGTGTTACAGTTGAAACGTCATTACTGACACACAACAGTAACTCATACGTAATTAATTTTTTTTTGAAGTGACTCTAGGGAACGTTGCCGCCCGGTTTTCCACGCCCCCGCGCGACTCTACGTCAAAACACAAAAAAAAAGTTGGTGGTTGTTCCCTTCATACCACCGCACCGTTTACGTATCCGTCCCTCAACATTCTTTCTGGGTTGTATTCTTCTTGTGTAAACGTGACATACGTACACACACACACGTTACCGCGCATTTCTTTTCTTTTCAAATATAGTAATAATTCGCGCGTAAGCAACAACGTCTCTGGTGGTATTATGTTAGCAATCAATATCCCTGGTTGTAAACAGAAATATCTTTGGGTTCGCGAATATGTCATTTCCATTTATTATTTTTTTTCGCGTGATTTAAATTAATTTAAAAGTGTAACATTAATATACGTTTGATGTTAAATTGTTGACCACAAAGGAAATTAATACTGAAGGTCACAAATAGTGAAAATTACAATGAATAAACAGTAAAGGAAAACAATTGAAGTTATATTTTCTTTGAACTGAACGTATTGTTGATGTCTGTATTCCTTTGCTTTGCTTGGAGCTGGATGTGTGTTAGGGAGACATCCCAGGGAGACGATTCATTGTCTCTATACATTTATATATATATAAACAATCTATTCAATTAGTTAATTGAATAAATTTACTTAAATAATTTTAATTCATATAAGTCAACCGAAATTGTTGTTTCCATTGTTATTAATTATATTCATTTCAAATATTACATGTGTACATTGTACGTTGAAGACGAGAGACTGTATCAAACTCGCCCCTGGCTGATGACGTCACGTCAGGACCAGTGACGTCACGCTTGCATTTCCCCCTGAGACGCGAACCAAAGCACCTCCAGATCCTGTCCTCTTTCCAGTCCATCTTACTACTGCTGGTGCAACAGAACCAGCTACAACCATACCATGGTACAGCAATACCGAGGAAAAACAACTACTGGCAAAAATATTATACCCATTAGGCCTCGTGTTTTCTTCATGCATTATAAAACGGTTTAACCATTTTGTTAAAATATAATAAAAAGTTGTTTGTTCGTTTTGATACGAATATTTATTTATGTAATGTCGCACTTGGTTCTGTAGCCAATTGAGGGGCTTTAACCCCCGCGCGGGGTCGACTGCGGACTGTGTCATCTTCTTACAAGACACATTCCGCATATTTGGAGAGACACTTGGCAAGCGTGTTGATTTTCCAGCAGTCTCATCAATCCCGGTCTCTGTGACCGTGACGACACAAAACCCTTGCGCCCCTCCCCCCCTTCGCAAACCCATGCCGGGAATCTCTGTGTTGTGAGGCAGCGACGCTAACCACTATACCAATGAACGTCGGACCTCGGTTTGCTATAGTACAAAAATCTTTTTCTGCTAACTACTATTTTGTTTTTCAAACTTCGCTTCTCAACTTCTTGACTTTCTCTGTTCTGTCATTCTACCATTTCCCTTTTTTTCGGAGTTAACCTCGTTCCCCTTTCTCCTGTTAGTAAGACAGTAGAATGCCGTATCAAGACCGAAAAAGAATGATTACCATGCACGTCGTTGTCAGTAAATTTTTAATACTCATTTAAGTACACTCCCAGCCTTATATTTAGATTTATTGTTGTTTCCATTAATCCTCGATTGAGGAAATAGGATACGTCATACATTAAAAATTAAAAATGAACAAAATAAAGTAAATAATTAAAGACAAACTTAAAATAAATTAGTAAAAGAAAGTAGTGTATATAGACAAAAGTCAATATAAACACAAACAAGCACACACTGAGGAACACGCATCACCCAGTGATGATATTTTATTTTTGACGTCTGCGAGTGTTCAAAAATTTATACGGTCCAAATATACTTTTTTTAAAATTCTAGAATTGTCTGTGTGTTGTTATGCGAGCAGCAGCAACGTCCTTCCGCTTCCACACGTGTGTGTGTGTGATTGCGTTACGGGTCATTAGCCGCCGCACTGGTGGGTGGGGGAGGGGGTGGAGGGGGTGGAAGGGCTGCAAACAGTCGCCCTCCATCCACAGGATCGAATCCGGGACCAATCAGGAACCGAAGAGCGGTCACTAAGCGAGCATTCCGCAGCGTCAACTCGCGCGTAATTAATTAATTCGATTTGAGGGAGAGGTTGATATGACGCGCGTAAATTGGAAAAATAGTTCGGCGGGTGGTTTTGGAATTTTGGTCCACCCGTCCCTCACCTCCTCCTATTAACCCCCCCCTACCCCCTCCTCCCTCCCCCCGTCACACGTGGTCACTGCGTTTATGATTTCTGAGCATTATAAAATATATATATATATAAAATAAATAAAAAACTTGCGCTTTGCCGACGATATTAAAGTAATAGGGGATTTGGAAACTTTAATAAATGGCATGAACGTGGTCCTGGAGAAAGAGTTCAATATGAGGGTTAATTAGACGGAAAACGAAGGGTAATGGAGTGTAGTATGGGAAACAGTGGAATAACAAAGGCTGTTATACTGGGAAAGGATATTTTGACGGAAGTTAAGGAATTCTGATACTTGGTATGTATAAGTATAAAATCATATTCCATAGATCCTCCTATAGAGAAGCAAGCACAAGCTTCAAGGATGTTGTGGAACACGAGTCAGAGATTTTACATACATAGTTAGGTTGCTTTATTAATATTAGAATATACTGTAACTATTCATTAATTTTTAACTTATAATAAGATTTTCTTAAGTTCTATACAGAAGACATACAATTTGTACCTTATATATATAAAATTGATAAATATTTTTACATCCTATACTAAAAAAATTAGTGTTCTAATAATGTTCTTACATAATTATCTTTCATAATTATAAATATCTACCCCTGTGATGATACATTCAGCTTCATAAATTCTTCAACAGAGTAGAAGGAGTGGCCTTAGTAAGAACTTAGTCAGTTAGTTCATATTTGAACTTGTTTGGATTTATTTTTAATTGTTTAATGGAGGTGGGAAGTTTATTAAATATGCTAATAGATGGCATTGTAATGTACACCCTTTTGTATTACGGTTAGAGACTTCCCTTCCTTCCTTCCTTGTGTAAATTGTTTTTACTTCTGGTATCAGCAACGTAATACCTAATAACGGTAGAATTATAGTAGAGTAGGATAAAGAGTAGGGATAGCACATGCAAGGAAGGCTTTCCCGAAAAAAAGACGAATTTAATTACGGATAATATAAGTGTGAATATTATGAAATCGTTGCTAAAAATGTTCGTATGTAACGCTCTCTACAGACAGACAGCTTGATAATAATACTTCATGGAGAAACAGTACAATACCAACATTAATAGAGGGGAAAAAACAAATGGGAAATGGGAAACAGTGGAATAACAAAGGTCGTTAGATTGGGAAGGGATACTTGGACGTAAGTTAAGGAATTCTGCTAAAATGATCAGGGGAGACACAAAAAAAAATACACCTCATAAAGACAAAAGGACGATTTACCCCACATATCATACAATGTAGGAGCACAGGATAGTAAGGAACGGGAATTTACTTACGGGTAATATAAGTGTGAATGTTATGAAATCGTTGCTAAAAATGTTCGTATGTAACGTGGCGTTATATGGGTGTGCGAAACGTGGACTGATAGGTGTAGCGGATAGGAAAAATAAACCCTTTGAAATGTGATACTATAGGAGAATGATGAGAATCAGATGGATGAGTGGATAGAATCACAAACGAGGAAGTTCTAAACAGAATAGTGGAACAGTGAACAATATGGAGGACGTTGACTAGGAGAAGGGATAGATTAATAGGCCCACGTTTTAAGGCACGAGGGTCTTGTAAAAATTAGAATTAGAGGGAAGACAGCTGAAGAAGAAGGCCAAGGATGGAATACGCTAAGCATGTTATGGAGGATGTAAGTTGTGCTAGTTTTAAGGAAATGTAAAGGCTTGCGCAAGATAGGTTAGCATGCATGGAGGGTTGCTCCTTTGAACATCGCAAATCCCTCATCACCACCACCTTTATCATCGACATCGAAAAAGCGTTTGATAAAATTCCACCAACCATCCTTCCCTACTATCTAAAATTAAAGACATCCTTAATGACACCCACTACAAAATACTCCAAAACTACCTTTCAAACAGAACCTTCTCTGTCAAAATAAATAACCACCACCTCTCACAACCTCACCCAATCATTGCCCCCTTCCTATACAACATCTTCTCCCACAACATCCTAACACTAGCACAGAGCCATCTCCTATGAAACCTCCTCCAACCACTCCAATCAGCGCTCAATAACCTAGAGCAATGGTCCAAACAATGGCGAATCAGTATCAATAACCATCCCATTCACTCTAACAAAAAAAACCCTCCTCCCCAAATTCATCTCTATCTAAACAATTCATTAATCCCTACAAAAACGGAAACCACCCACGTACCTCGGAATCATGTTTGACTCAAAACTATCCTGGAAACCTCACATTAATTTTCTCCTCTCCAAAATAAACCAAAAGAATTCAGAACTCTAGATCCCCCCCACCTCCTAAACAGAAAATCCATCCCCTGTCTCCACCAGCAGCACCATGTACCTCTCCATTATACAACCCACCTGGTCCTATGCCTCCTCCATATGGGGAACAACAGCCAAAACCCATTCAACCAAAATTCAAACCAAACAAAACACAATACTACTACGCACCATCACAAACTCTCCCTGGCTGGTACCTAAGAAATTCCGTCATCCATAAAAACATCAAAATTCCCAATGTTAACTCAGTAATCTCCAAATCCATAACAAACCTAATCAAAAGCGCGCACTCAACCACCCAAAACCCCCCACGATCCATGACAATCCTCCTCCACATACCTCCTCCACACGCTCTCCCCTAGCCTCAAAAGAAAACTTCCGATTGACCTCATCCTTCCTTCCTTCCCCCTGATGATCATCACCCTAACCCACTACTCTACCATCATGTCACATCCTCATTAATCCTCCATAAATCAGTTCTCTACCTGTCAATCCTCACCCACTCACCTAAGTCGTATGCCGCCCCTCACTCAGGTACTCGCAAAAATAAATAAACACAACCAATTCTCCTAAAGTAGGTTAATTAAATGAATTAACCTATCTTCACGTTATCATGTTAATTATATACCTTTTTTTAATATTGTATATACTGTATCGTTATCGTCGTCCTAACTGATAATCTGTACGATAAAAGTTTTTAAAATAATTTAAAAAAAATAATGGAGGGTTGCATGAGACCAAGTCTTAGGACTGAATACCACAACAACAACAAAGAACTTCCATAGCATGAAGGGACCGTAGTAACCCTCCCTCTCATACCTTGTAGTAGAATGAGTGAATGTCCTGGTAACTTACCCAGTGCGCCGCTGCCATGTTTGGATTGTGGCCGTCTGCGGTTTTGTGGAAGCCTTTAAATACCTCTGCGGTGCGGTGGTAAATTCGTCCTCTGACAAGGAACTTCCGAGGCCGCCGACAGTGTTACAGCTTTACGGCTCCAAAACTGCCTGCCTCTGTGGGAAAGGGAAAGAAGTGGCAGTGCCGTACCGTCAGTCATTCTTCACCTTCGGAATAAATACTTGGGCTAGAAGAAACGAAATAAAGTTGAACTAAAAGGTAGAAAAAGGAGGTGAGGGAAAATCAATGACGACAAATAAACTTAATTCCGATGTACTAGTGGACTAAAAACCAAGTTGACGAGCTGAGGCCAAAATGTCCTACAAATATCGTGATGTACCTTTAATATATAAAAATACGACCAAGTATGTCGGCAAACAAATGTAATTAACGCTAAGAAAAATTTTGGAATTAATGTTTTAAGCTATTTTCAAATATGAAAAAAACAGGTTAATAATCTGACGAAGGTACAATTAAGTTCTGAAACATCGTTTCTTCCGCCCCTCCCCTTTACTTTTTTATTACGCAAATCAGTCGGGAAAAATACAACCTTTAAATATAATTAACATTTAAGTATTGTAGTATTAGAAAAATCAGAAGAAAACTTGGAAACCGTAAAAAATGGCATGAACGGAGTACTGGAGAAAGAGTAACACATGAGGATTAATAGAGGGAAAACAAAGGTAATGGAGTGTAGTAGGAGAAACAGAGGAATATCAAAAGCTGTTTGATTGGGAAGCGATATTTTGAAGTAAGTTAAGGAATTCTGTTACTTGGGAAGCGTAATAACTAGGGATGGTAGAAGTATAGTAGACATAAAGAGTAGGATAGCACAGGCAAGGAAGGATTTCGTGAAAAAGGGTGATTTACTTCCGGGTAATTTAAGTGTGAATATTAGGAAATCGTTGCTAAAAACGTTTGATGAAAAGCGGCGTTATTAGGGTGCGAAACGCTGACTATAGGAGTTGGGTAAAGGGAAAGAATAGAGGCTTTTCAGATGTGGTGCGATCGGTGAATGAGATGGGTGGATAGAATCACTAACGAGGAAGTTATAAACGGAATAGGGGGAACAGCGAACAATATGGAGGACTTTAAAGGGATAGATTAATAGGCCACATTTTAAGGCATGAAGGTCTTGTAAAATTAGCGTTATTGTTAGTGTGCGGATTAAGGGCAGATGAGGGAGGAGGCAGTATATGGAATACTATTAGCAGATTTGCGTTATAAGGAAATGAAAAGGCTTGCGCAAAATAGGGTAGTATGGATAGTTGCATCAGACCAGTCTGAGGACCGAATATCACAGCAACAAGAATTCTGGAAAGATGTATTCGTCATGACCGGTCCGTTTCCTTCTCTCTTTAAACTTTTTATTTAAAGTTGTAAATGATGGGGGGGAGGAATATTAATTAATGAATTTAATAATTCGGTTTAAATAAATACATTTATTAATTGTAAACACAATAATTTTTAATGTGGGTAGTACGTGTATATATATTATGTACAAAAATAATTAATTAAAAATGGGATTGTATTAAAGATCTCAGGGTATTAATGGTTTGGGTGTTGACCCACGTGTAGCAGATCTACTGTTCGTTGACGAACCTGAGTTGTTTTCATGGGCGTCTCGCTGTAATTTCCGTGTTGTGGAACTTGAAGCGGCCGGTCGACAATAACACGAAGTCGTGCTGCCAAATTGAGGAAACTCCGCTTTTTCCTCTTTCTTCCCTTGTTGTTAAGACCTTTCTTCCCTGCTTCCTGGACTGATCAAAGCATGGTCCACCTCTCCGCTGCCACCTCACCACCAATCTCCTCTCTCCACCACTCTGCTGCCAATCTCCTTTCGCCACCACCTTGTATCACCAGAAATCTCTTTCTCCACCACTCTCCTTCAATATCCTCTCGCCATCCCCTGCAAAAATCTCTCCTCAAATTGTCTCCGCCAGCCTCTTTAAAGCCTTGTCCCCCCACTTATCCGACACCTATCACTAAGGTGGCAGGGATGGATATCCTCCAATCATATCCCTTGTTTCATTTGGGGGAACACACGCCACCCGGTCACCAAATTCCCAGGCAGATTAAGACATTCCGAAACCGGCGACGAGGAGGTGTCCGAACTTTATTATGGTCCAGGTGTAAGTCAGCCGCAGTCCCTCTGTTATTATTCCGAGCCGCCGCCAAGACGACGTGCGGAAAAACCCCTTCTTCCTTCCTGGCAAGCGACTTGCTCATGCCGGAATATTTGGTATTTAAGGTTCCCCATAAATAATAAAAAAAAAATTGGACGTGGGTTCTACTGCGCTACAAAGTGCTGCTATGGGGGTTAATTTGTAATAATTCTTCGTGCCGCCTTTGTTTGGATTCTAATACTGCTTTTCATGCCTGCTAAAAATTTTTTATTCACTTGCCACGACGCTTTTCTAGATCGTGTGTGTTCGGCGCCATCATTTACAATAAAGGACCAAGAGGGAAGCTTAGGCCACTGGAAAGAAGAAACGGTGGGGGTGGGTGGGGAGGGATCAGAGATTATCTGGACCAAAGTAGCGGCGGGAAGAGCGTGAAGTGTTGTTCTCTCGAGGATTGTTTGTGATGTTGTTATGAGAGTCTGGCTGGACTATCCGCGTGTGGCCGTGCGTGTCCAAGTCCCTCACCGTAGTATTGATTGTAAGTGGAGGCAGCAGCAGCATCAGCCGCCCCCCGGCGGCGGTGGAAGCGAGCGAGGGACCGACCGACCGACGGGAAGAGCGAGCGAGATCGAGTTTTTAATCCCTGCTGTTGGTGGGAGGGTGTCGCGGATGAGAGGGACACGCACAGGACACCTATCAGCGGAAGAGGGGAGGAGAGGATGATGGTGGAGACTGTAATAAACCTCTCTGAAGCGGTGTTCAATCTCTTATAGAGAATAAGCGGAGGAAAGTAGTTGTCGATATGTCTTTGGGCGATGAGTATAGGATCGCTGACGTTTCAGCGAAATCAACTAACTCTGTTTTGAATGCTACACGTTAACAGCTTGTAAATGATGTAAATGATGGGGGGGTTATTATTTAATGAATTTAATTATTGAGTTTAAATATATTGTAATATACTTTTTTGTATATATAACATTTATTAATTTAAAATACAAATAAGATCAATTTTAATAATTTTGATTATTAATTTAAGTGAAGACACGGGCTTAATCCCAGGGGATTTTGGGTCTCTCAAGAGATGGAGTATGCATCAGCTGAAAATAGAAAGAAAATAATTGAATGTTAATTTTATTCAGAGCAATGAGCAAGTTTCACAAATTTTAGATCGCTTACCCACAATTACTGGCCCAACAAACATCCACCTCTCGAATGTTTGTGCGTCTCTGGATATCTGCTCTCTGCTCCACTCGCCTCCCTTCTGCGGTCTGATCACTCGCCTGCCTTCTGGGGTCGAGCCACGTCCTCTCGGGTCTGATCTGGTCTGGTCGCCTCCCTTCTCGGGTCTGCTCTCGTCTGGTCTGCTCTCGTCTGGTCTGCCACTCTGAGGTCTCTACCACGATCTGATCTGCTCCACTCTGATCACGAGCCACCCATCGGCTTCCCTTATAAAGCTTCTGGCGGGACTTCCCCTATTTCTTAACATTTCGGGGTTCCCCGCCCTCATTTTTCCCGCGGGGGTTCACCATCGTCATTTTTTATACAGGCAAAGCGGGCCTTCCCCGCGGGGAAAAACAATCTTTCGGCCGACTATCCATTGTTGTTGGCCGAACTGCGCCTCATAACGCCACAACCATACAAAATCCCCCTTTTTATCACAATATATTTATTAATTATAATCTCAGGGTATTAATGGTTTGGGTGATGACCACCAGGTGTAGCAGATCTACTGTTCGTTGACGAACCTGAGTTGTCTTCATAGGCGTCTCGCTGTAATTTCCGTGTTGTGGAACTTGAAGCGGCCGGTTGACCAATAACACGAAGTCTTCCTTCCCTTGTTACTAAAACCTTTCTTCCCTGCTTCCTGGACTGATCAAAGCATGGTCCACCTCTCCGCTGCCACCTCACCACCAATCTCCCAAATCTGTTAAATCTGTTTCTCCACTCTCCTTCAATCTCCTCTCTCCATCCACTGCAAAAATCTCTCCAATCTCCTTCTAAAATTGTCTCCGCCGCCAGCCTCTTTAAAGCCTTGTCCCCCCACTTATCCGACACCTATCACTAAGGTGGCAGGGATGGATATCCTCCAATCATATCCCTTGTTTCATTTGGGGAACACACGCCACCCGGTCACCAAATTCCCAGGCAGATTAAGACATTCCGAAACGGCGACGTTGTGTCGGGCTTTATGGTACAGGTGTCAGCCGCAGTCCCTTTGTTGTTTCTCCGAGCCACCAAGACGACGCGCGGAAAAACTCCTTCTTCCTGGCAAACAACTTGCTCATGCCGGAATATTTGGTATTTAAGTTCCCGTAAATTATAATAAAAATTTGGACGCGGGTTCTACTGCGCTACAAGCTTGTTTTTTTTCTCCACTTTTAACAATTTCCATGTTTACTGCGCTATGCAGTGTCGTCTCTGCTATCATAACAATTTAATTTTAAGTAATCAGCGCCAATGAGCCCTGCATGCGGACCGGAAACCAATAAAAGGGAATCAACTACTCCGTTCGAGAATCCCTTCTACTTGCAAACGAAATCGGCATTGCCAGCTCGTGACGTCATAGTGACGCGGCGGCACGACGACGACTTGTTTGGGACAGTCACTGATAAACAGACTCTGGCGCCTATTGGGGCAGCGGGGTATATAACGTTGTTCTCCTTAATTAAAGATTCTCATTCGAGAATCTGTTACAATTTTTTTTAGAGTTGATACACGTTAGGTGAGCTTCTAAAATCCACAGGACGTGTTAAAAATTTCTTCACACACAAACACACACTTCCTCCTCGACTCCCTCCTCCTCCCCCCTCACCACCACCAACCACTTAAAAATTAAAGAAAACGTTTCTGAGTTTAATAATAATTAAAGTGTTTCGACACATCTAAGTAAGAACATTGTGCATGGAGGTCACACCCGCGTCAGTGTAATCGGTACCTTGTCAAAAGGTTAAATGATAAAGATGAACTGAGAAAAGAGGAGCAGACAAGTAATAAAAAAACTGTGTAGACTGTAAATGGCTGGGGAAGTTAAGGAATGGAGTGTACTGTGGGAGAAGACAAGTAGGCTGGCAGACAAATATTTTTGGAGGGTTGTAGGAAACGACCCTGAGAGTGTGGGAAGAGGTGGAGGATGGAACAGCGGGAATAGGAAGGAAGCGAAATGGATATTAATTCTTAAAGAGGTCGAGTAAGCATGTATGATAATTTAGAAGTGTGCAAGGGAGAATAGTAAAGTGATCAAGGAATTATAAGAGAGTGAAGGTAAGTTTTAATGGAATGGCGGAGCATAACTGTGACATTATTAATGTTATCGGTGGAGGTCCTTCTAGAAGGTTCTCGCATCCGCTCCCTGGCTTGCCGCCATGTTTGTCCCACGTCCAAGGTCTGTATACACTCCACGACCGTACGACGCTCTTCAATTGCAGTGTTCTTTTACTTGGTTGTGTTTTCCCCCCATGAGGGGGGGGGGTGTTGGGGGGGGTGATGGGAGGGGGGGGAGTGAGACAGACGCTTTGAGCGCCCCGTCGCGTTTACCGATCCTTGCTTTTAAGCTCTCAGCTCCCGCTCACAGCAACGCAACCGTTTATCCTCTGTCTTTTTAAGTAATAATAACGATCGCTCTATTTGATGACACAAAAGCTCGCCGCCTCCGCCGCTTTAATCGGACGAAACAAAAGCCTGAGCGCGTGGTGTTTAATGAACATATATATATATTTCCTCTCGTGTCGCCATGTTTGTTTAATGCGATTTTCTGTTTTCCGGCTCCGCGGGCGCCTGCATCCGCCGGAGATTGTCGTCACAAAGAGGAAATAAATGTTTAAATACTCCGCGTCGCGGCGGCGAGAAGGCTGATTCTTAACACGGCGCCAGGCTTTTCTCTCTCTCACCGTCTGTCTTGTTTTGCCCCTTTATTCTCCTCCTCGAGCGTTATTTCTTTGTGTCTCATTCGGAGCTCTTTTCCTCCCCCTTTCGTTTTGATATTTTTTAATTGCTCCTTTTTCTCTTTCTGTTCTTCTCTCCTCCTTTAGGTGCTTCCGAACGTCTCTCACCTTTCTCCCGAGTACGCGGCCAGCGAGTCTTAGAAACCTGCTTGTCTTTAAAATTATTTTTTTTATTATTCACACAACACATTTTTACAGGTACGATTATCAGCAAGTACAATAATTGCTCTAGTAGTAATATTAGGTAATCGTTGCTACTTAATGCGGTCAGCAGTAATTAGAATAGAAGATTGATAATAATTTACTTGACCTGTTTTCTAGATTCAATAACAGGTCTGTTTAACAATATTTTTTTCTTTTGTTGGTACATTTTTTTTACATAGATATAAATATGTATGAATACAATAATAAAGTATATGCGTATATTTAAATTTGTTTTAGCATGTAAGATCATCATTTTTTTGGGGGTTAACAGGCTACATGAGGGTGATCCTGAAACAGGCAACTCCCCTTTAATAGCATAGGAAGGGAATTGAAAAAGGGGGGATGCGGAAGGTAGAGCAAGGTAGCCATGCAAGGGTTAACTAGGGCCCCCGGGCTATGGTTTAAGGATCCTACCCTCGCGGTGTTTCACCTAAAGAGATGCAGGGAAAACCCTAGAAAACCTGCATCAGGTAGGTCGGGCATTGGGTACTATTCTCACGCCCTTCCGAATGACGGGAGACGAGTCTGCTGTGGGGTCGCAGCATTCCCTTCTCCGTGTCTCCACCAGTTTCAGGAGGCAGTTGGCCGACTGATCCAATGGGATCAGCGGACAGTCTGACATATGCCTAAGGTCTTGACCCACTAGTTCTTACTCTATTGATATATATTATTTTCGTGGTTGAGAGACTGAAGAAGGAGAGAATTCTTAATTTCTTTGTCTCCTCCTCATCCTTTCCACCTTTATACATTTTGTTTGTGGAACAACTCCGGGGTGTTTTCCCCCGGGTTACGACCCTCACCTCACCTCACCTCACCCACGTGTTTCCGGATCTCCTCCATGACGCGTTGGTCGAGTAGTTGTTGTAGGTTCAAACTTTTTTTTACTAATTTTATACTCTAATTATTTATGACTGTATTTGTATTAGCAGAGTTATGTAATTTGTTTAAGATAATTACTTGAATAATCTTACTATTACTATAATTTATATTCTATTTTATGTTATGATGTCCATATTTTGGTCCTTATACTCACTGATCCGGTTCCTGGATTTGAAAGTCCCCCGAAAGTCCCATGATGATGATGAGTATATTGTTAAGTCTTATGATGTAATATTTAAGATTCTATATCAAGAACAAGAAAGCAGGAATCAAGAAATGGAGTAAAACAAGGATGCAGCAGTCTGTGGCCCATGCTGTTCAAGTTATATATATATATAGAACAGGCCATGAAAAAAGTTAAAACGGTATATGGAAAGGGAGTCACACACTGCAAGGAGAATAAATATAAACGCTACGCTTTGTCGAAGATATTGTAGTATTAGGGGCAGTCAGAAGAAGGCAACAACTTGGTTCCAATAATAAATGGCATGGACGCGTGGTCCTGGGAGAAAGAGTTCAATATGAGGATTAATAGAGGGAAACCCCAGGGTAATGGAGTGTAGAATTTAGGAAACAGTGGAATAACAAAGGCTGTTAGGATTGGGAAGGGAATATTTTGAAGGAAGTTAAGGATTTTTTTTATACTTGGGCAGCGTAATCTCTAGAGTGAGTAGGATAGCACAGGACAGAGAGAAGGAAGAGGAATTAACGTAAGTCTACTGTGAGTATGAATATTAGAAAACCTTTGTATGGAGCGTGGCGTTTTATGGGTGCGAAACGTGGACGACGATAGGAGTTGCGGAAAGGAAAAGAATAGAAGCCATTGGTCCTCGGAGAAAGAGGTGAATATGAGGATTAATAGAGAGGGAAAAACCAAGGTAATGGAGTGTAGTATGGGAAACAGTGGAATAACAAAGGCTGTTAGGATTGGGAAAGGAATATTTTGAAGGAAGTTAAGGATTTTTTTTTATACTTGGGCAGCGTAATAACTAGAGTGAGTAGGATAGCACAGGAGAGAGAGAGAGAAGGAAGAGGAATTAACCTAAGTCTAATGTAATTATGAATATTAGAAAACCTTTGTATGGAGCGTGACGTTACATGGGTGCGAAAACGTGGACTACGGTAGGAGTTGCGGAAAGGAAAAGAATAGAAGCCATTGAAATGTGGTGCTATAGGAGAATGAGAATGAGATGGGCGTGTGATAGAATCACTAGCCAGGATGTTATAAACGGAATTAGGGGGAAGTGAGATCAGTATGGAGGACCTTCAAGGGATAGGTTAATAGGTGGGCGTTTTAAGACATGAGGATCTTGTAAAGTTATCATTAGAGGGAAAAGTGTATGAACAGATGAGGGAGGGAAAGAATGGAATACGATCAGGAGATTAGGGAAATGGAAAGGCATGCGTAAAATAGAGGAGGATTTGGGTAGGAGGGTTTTTTTGTTAGTGTGAATGTAATGGACAACAACTCTGTTAGGAGACAGTGTAAAAGTTCCTCTGTAAGGTAGCTGAAGTCGCTCATGACCTCTTTGGGTCATGCGACCTTCCTTTTTTTGCGACCGTCGTCGTCTACCGCTGCTAATTGCGTTAATAAGGGTGAATCGTTAAAAGGAAGTGATATCAATTAGTCGGGCTAATTGAGAGCGAGTGACGGCCATCTCTCCCATGGGCTGTCGGTATTCGGGTCACGTCTGCGCCTCTGTCTGCGTCCAGGACGCTGCTGTTGTCGCAGTTATCACCAGCAGACAGAGGAGAGGAGGAGGAGAGGAGAGCGTCTGCAAACAGGAAGGGAGATAACTCTCGAGAGCAAGCCAAGCCCTGGCTGAGTCTCCGGGCGAGGGACGATCACGACCTTTGGACCTACTGTAATGCCTGACAAACAAAGACACGAACACTGGTACCTGGAGATACAAGACAAGCAGGGTTACCATCATCAGGCAGAAAAAAAACCATCCACATACCTCCCACCTGGTCCTAGGCCGCGTCCGTATGGGGGAACAACAGCCCAAATACATTCAGTCCAGAATTCAAACAAAGCAAAACATCACCAAAACGCACCATCACAAACTCTCCCTGGCTGGTACCTTAGAAATTCCGTCATCCACCATAACATCAACATTCCCAAAGTAAACTACGTATTCGTCAAAATCCATAACCTCCTCCCTAATCGAAATCGCCTTCAAACCACCCACGATCCAACAACTCCATGACAATCCTCCTCCCCTCACCTCCACACGCTTCCGTCGCCTCAAAAGAAAGAAAAACATCCCAATCGACCACCTCATACTTTTCCCCCCCGTGAACATTTCTGCTTACAAAACAGGCCAATTTTTAGAATATGGTGGGGGGGTGACGGGCTTGGGATGCATATCGAAATTAACACACTCTAGCGATGGGGGAAAAAATATATATAAAAACGGTCTGAAAAGATGTGGTTTGTTGCGTTGTTCCCACAGCAATCCAGTCTCCCGTCATCAGAAGGGCGCAGGAGTAGTACCCACTAGCCCCCGACCTACCTGATGCAGGTTTTCTAGGGTTTTTCCCTGCATCACCTTTAGGTGAAACACCTCTAGGGTAGGATCCTTACACTATAGCCTGGGGGCCCTAGTCAACCCTTGCTGGGCTACCTTGCTCTACCTTCCAAATCCTCCCTTTTCTACTCCCTTCCTATGCTATTAAAGGGGAGTTGCCTGCTTCAGGATCACCCTCATGTAGCCTGTTACCCCAAAAAAAATGTTTGGGGGTCAGGCAGGTGATTCGTTAACAATCCTCACGACAATTTAGAAGGTCTCAGTAATAGGAGGAGGAAACATGCGAGGCGATATATAGAGCTTATAAGGGAGAACCACACACAGGGGGCCTGGAAAGAAATAACAAACCATCTTACGGCGCCATCGAATTATATTTCTATAAAATTGACCACTCGTTCAAAATGAAAGACAAAAAGGGGGGCAACGCACTGACGTAGGAAAATTTTCATTTGTAAATAGGTCAATACGCGAATTGGAATTCCTTCCTTGCCTCCTGCAGAAATACTCACGACTTTTCCAGATGCTCTGGGAGCCTCCTCAAAATATTAAAAAATCAAGAGATATATCTCCAAAAGCCGCGAAATTAAAACTGTACGTAACAGTTTATTAAACCAGTAGTTTTTATATGGACGTGAAAGCTGCTAGGGACGCTCACAAAGAAAATGTGGAAAACGAGCTGATGGTATGGTGGGAAAGAATTATTATTTTTTTTTAAAAAAAAAAAGAAGTATCTATGGGCCAATGAAGCAGGAGGAGTAGAACCAATTTGGAGTTAAATGAACTGTACAAGCAAGTGGCCCAAAATGGTCGTGGTTAGTGTTAAAATTAGAAGAAGACTGGAATGGGGTCGGCCACGTCCAAAAAGAATGAATGGGAGACAACAACAGTAGTACCAAAGAAGGTGCATGTGGGAAGCATGGATGGCAGGAAAGAGAAGAAGAGGAAGGCCTCATCTCAGATGGATCCATGCGGTAAAGGAACACCGAAGAACATTAGGAGTGAAGAGATGGCGTAGGAAAGCGCAAGACAGACACACACACACAGAGAGAGAGAGAGAGAGAGAGAGAGAGAGAGAGAGAGAGAAGAGAGAGGAGAGAGAGCGAGAGAGAGAAGAGAGAGAGAAGAGAGAGAAGAGAGAGAAGAGAAGAGAGAGAAGAGAGAGAGAAGAGAGAAGAGAGAGAGAAGAGAGAGAGAAGAGAGAGAGAAGAGAGAGAAGAGAAGAGAGAGAAAGAAGAGAGAGAAGAGAAGAGAGAGAGAAGAGAGAGAGAAGAGAAGAGAAGAGAAGAGAGAAGAGAGAGAGAAGAGAGAGAAGAGAGAGAGAGAGAGAAGAGAGAAGAGAGAGAGAGAGAGAAGAGAGAAGAGAGAGAGAGAGAAGAGAAGAGAGAGAGAAGAGAGAGAGAAGAGAGAGAGAAGAGAGAGAGAAGAGAGAGAGAAGATAGAGAGAGAAGAGAGAGAGAGAAGAGAGAGAGAGAAGAGAAGAGAGAGAAGAGAAGAGAAGAGAGAGAGAAGAGAGAGAGGAGAGAGAGAAGAGAGAGAAGAGAGAGAAGAGAGAGAAGAGAGAGAAGAGAGAGAGAAGAGAGAGAAGAGAAGAGAGAGAGAAGAGAGAGAGGGGGGATGAGGGAGATAGAGGGGAGAGGGGACGATGGCGGGGAGGGGAGAAATAGGGAGAGAGAGAGAGATGCTAAACGAAGAAGAAGGATTACCCTGGTTGCAAAACACCATTGGGATCTGTAACGGCTCCTGGATAAAAATAAGAACCCCTTGCGGGGGATTTAATTCAACTTTTAAGGGGGTTGTGCAGTTTTGATTAGATCACTCTTTTCACCGTTGATCCTTGAGTGATCTAAAAGATGCGCAGTCACACCGACATGTTCTTATCGTCGTCGTCGTCGTCATCAGTGACGTTTCCTTATCTGGTTGACTTCAGCCAGCCAGGGCCTTGTTAAGAATTAAGAGGAGAGGAGAAGTAAGTTTATTATGCCGCACCATGGCGTTGATCCCCTTTTTATCATCTGGCATATGAGAGGGGAGGAGGAGGAGGAGGAGGGACGGTCGTCGCCCGTGCTTGTGAATCGTAAAAGCAGATTATTTTATTGACCAACGGCGTCGGTCGTCTCCACTCTCTCTCTCTCTCTCTATCTCCCCCTCTCTCTCTTTCTATCCAACCACGTGGTGGCGTCGGTCGGGTGCGTCGCCTTCGTCGTCGTCGCCGTCGTCATCCTCCTCCTCAGAAACAATAATAAAAAACTTGTCTTTGTCGTGACATCATAGCAATCGTCCAAGGATGATTCCTCCTCCTATATCGGATCCCGAATCAGTCAAGTTTAAAGAAAAAAGGACCTTCTGTTCTCACTCTATTCATTCCTCTGCATCTCTCATTTCCTTTGTCCGTGCTATGGAGTGTGCCGTTATTTTGTTGTGGTATTCAGTCTTAAGACTGCTCTGATGTAACAACCCCTCCATGCAAACTTATCTTGCGCAAGCCTTTTCATTTCTTTATAACTAAAACACCCAACAACCTCCCTAATCTTCTTAGCGTATTCCATCCTTGGTCTCCCTCTTCTGTTCTTACCCCCCCACACACCTCTCTCTCTAACGCTGATTTTACAAGGCCCTCGTGTCTTAAAACGTGGCCTATTAATCTATCCCTTCTCTTAGTCAACGTCCTCCGTATTTTTCGCTCTCCCCCCCTATTCTGTTTAGAATTTCCTCGTTTGTGATTCTATCCACCCATCTCATTCTCCTATAGCACCACATTTCTAAGGCTTCTATTCCTTTTCCTTTCCCCAACTCCTACCGTCAACGTTTCGCACCCATTTAACGCCACGGCTCCATACATCAAACATTTTTTTAGCAACGATTTCCTAATATTCACACTTATATTAGCCGCAAGTAAATTCCTCTTCCTTGCTATCCTGTTGCTATCCTACTCTAGTTATTACGCTTCCCAAGTAGCAGAATTCCTTTACTTCCGTCAAAATATCCCTTCCCAATCTATCAAACAGCCATTGTTATTTCCACTGTTTCCCATACTACACTCCATTACCTTGGGTTTTCCCTTCCTATTAATCCTCAAATTGAACTATTTCTCCAGGACTACGTTCATGCCATTTATTATGGTTTTCCAAGTCTTGTCCTGATTCTCCTAATACTACAACATCGTCGGCAAAGCGTAAAGGTTTTTACTTCTCCTCCTTCCAGTATGATTCCTGAAAAAAAGGAGGAGAAGAAGACTTTTGAAATGTAGTGCTGTAGGAGAATGAGATGAGATGGGTGAGTGGATAGAATCACAAACGAGGAAGTTATTAATAGAATAGGGGGAAGAGCGAACAACATAATGGTGGAGGACGTTGATCAAGAGAAGAGGGGATAGATTAATAGGCCACGTTTTGAGACGTGAGGGTCTGCTAAAATTGGCAGTAGAGGGAAGTTAAACAGAAAAGGGGAGAGTATGGAATACGATAGGCAGATTTGGGACGATGTGGCGCTTATGCGAAACGTTAAAAAGGCTTGCGCAACACGGGTTTAGCAATGAGGGTTACATCAGGCGTGCGTTGCCTTAGTAATGAATACCACAACATGGGAAAAGCATCGAAGCCAGTTGAAAGGCTGATGCGAAGAGCAATTTAAGACTTTGCGCTGCATCAAGAACCTTCTGGAAGGACGTCTTCTCCTCCACTTGAAAAGAGGCTTCTGGCGTAGCTTAAATTTTCTTTCTGACGATCAGAATCGACTGGTTTCTACGATACGACCCTTTTATATTTATGGGTAGGTATTACCTCCTCAGGAGTCTGTTTAGCGCCTCACCGATCATCAAGCTCCTCCGATTTGAAAAGCTTTTCTTCTGCTAGTTTTTTTTTGCTTTTCTGTCCCCCATGCCTCTTTCACTCTACCCTATTCTCGTAAGTACGGTAAAATATTATTTTTCAACGCAGCCTTTCCGTGCTAAACGGCAACCGTGCACTTGAACGTCGTCGCCCGAGGATCCTTCACAGTATATAGCTTTCCTTTTTAACGAGTTTCCCGCCTGGGGGGTTAAGTGCGCTCGGCAGCTTTCAGCACGGCACTAGGCTGTAATTATCGCGATACAGCGGCGAGTTTGTTTGTCGTCGTCAAGTTGGTAGTAATTTGTTGCCCGCCGTATCGACGAGAGGTGTCGTGGCGGAAGTTGTTTTTCGAGAGCGATCCTCTCTCCCGCTTATTCCGCGCTCCCTGCTTTCAAGTTTATTACTGCAGATGTTTTCCCCAGGGAACACGGACGGCTACGGCTTCAGCTTCAAGCTTCAGCTCAGGTGCCGCTGCTGCTGCGGGGTTATGAGCTTCATTACCATCCCGCCGACATTAAGGTGATGCATGTCCTTAATAAAGCCCTGCAAGTGTTTCATAATCTCTTAAGGGGTTTGCGGGGGGGGGAAGGGAGGAGAACGACCCCACTCAATGGGGCGTCCCTTTCACCCCCTTCAGAATCCTCTGCACGAAGAACACTTGGGTGGCCAGTCATGACGACGTAGACCTACGGAAAAACAGCCTTATAGATCGAAAAATCCTCAACCGAAACTGCGCCTTGCATGAACAAAACCGTTGAAGCTAGTGGAGATCGATAATAGAGAAACTCAACTCGTGCTACGTCAAGAACTTCTAGAAGGACTCAGAGTAGAAATCTCAGTGGCATATGACGCAGACCAAAGGGAATAAACACCGTTCGTCAGCCATTGAGGATAGAAAAATCCTCAACCGGACCAGAACTCGATCCCAGGAACTGCCAGTAGCTAGTGATGACGTAGACCAAAGGGAAAACACTGAGCCATATAGATAGAAAAATCCTCAACCTCAACAGAAACTGCGCCTTGCATGAACAAAACCGTTGAAGCTAGTGGAGAATCTGATGATATATATGTAGAAAATTCAACTCTGTGCTACGTCAAGAACCTTCTGGAAGGACTCGTGATTTGTTTTCTCCTCAGAGTAGAATTTTCAGTGGCCAGTGATGACACAGACCCCTGGAAGAAAAATCGTTGGACAGACAATGAGGGAAAAAAAATCCTCAACCGGTCCAGAACTCGATCCCAGGAACTGCCAGTAGCTAGTGATGACGTAGACCAAAGGAAAAACACTGTTCGTGAGCCATATAGATAGAAAAATCCTCAACCGGACCAGAAATCAATCCCAGGAACTGCGCCTAGCACGAAGAAAACCATCGAAGCTAGTGGAGAATCTGATACACAGAGAAAATTCAACTCTGTGCTACGTCAAGAACCTTCTGGAAGGACTCGTGATTTGTTTTCTCCTCATAATAGGAATCTCAGTGGCCAGTGATGACGTAGACCACTGGAAGAAACACCGTTCGTCAGCCATTGAGGGAAGAAAAATCCTCAACCGGTCCAGAACTCGATCCCAGGAACTGCCAGTAGCTAGTGATGACGTAGACCAAAGGGTAAAACACTGTTCGTCGGCCATTGAGGGAAGAAAAATCCTCAACCGGACCAGAACTCGATCCCAAGAACTGCCAGTAGCTAGTGATGACGTAGACCTACGGAAAAACAGCCATATAGATCGAAAAATCCTCAACCGAAACTGCGCCTTGCATGAACAAAACCGTTGAAGCTAGTGGAGAATCTGATATATATATAGAGAAAATTCAACTCTGTGCTACGTCAAGAACCTTCTAGAAGGACTCAGAGTAGAAATCTCAGTGGCCATTCATGACGCAGACCAAAGGAAAAACACCGTTCGTCAGCCAATGAGGAAAGAAAAATCCTCAACCGGTCGAGAACTCGATCCCAGTGATGACGTAGACCAAAGGGAAAAAACACTGTTCGTCAGCCATATAGATAGAAAAATCCTCATCCTCAACAGAAACTGCTCCTTGCATGAACAAAACCATTGAAGGTAGTGGAGAATCTGATATATATGTAGAAAATTCAACTCTGTGCTACGTCAAGAACCTTCTGGAAGGACTCGTGATTTGTTTTCTCCTGAGCGTAGGATTCTCAGTGGCCAGTGATGACGTAGACCACTGGAAGAAACATCGTTGGACAGACAATGAGGAAAGAAAAATCCTCAACCGGACCAGAACTCGATCCCAGGAACTGTCAGTAGCTGGTGATGACGTAGACCAGAGGGAAAAAAAACACCGTTCTTCAGTCATATAGATAGAAAAATCCTCAACCGACCAAACTCGATCCTAGGAACTGCGCCCAGCACGGAGAAAAACCATTGAAGATAGTGGAGAATCTGTGTATACAGAGAAAATTCGACGCTGTTCTACGTCAAGAACCTTCTGGAAGGACTCGTGATTTGTTTTCTCCTCATAATAGGAATCTCAGTGGCCAGTGATGACGTAGACCACTGGATGAAACATCGTTCGTCAGCCATTGAGGAAAGAAAA